>JANHFO010005129.1:48439-68925 GCA_032468095.1 Pareas carinatus
TCTCTCTCTCTCTCTCTCTCTCTCTCTCTCTCTCTCTCTCTCTCTCTCTCTCTCTCTCTCTCTCTCTCTCTCCATGTACCCAACTTTTTTTTCCCTAAACAAATCTCATAGTAAAATGGAATTCCATTAGCAACTTGAGTCTTTTTTAATAATCTGGGAGTGCAATGTTTAAAATGTATGTCAAAAAGTAAGTTTGATTAAATTCCTATGGGGTTGTATCAATTTTTTTATTTTTATAGTATTTATAAATACCCCAATTTGATTGGCCAGCAAATGTTTCAATTTATTCATAGGGCAAATGATGTCCTGCTAAAGTAAATTATGGGTAGTAGCTTTATGAATCCAAAGGCAGGGAAACACCATTTTAAATTCAAAGGAAAATATTGTATGACAGGAAATATTTACAGACGTGGCATCAAAACAAGAAATGACAACTTGTAATATACAATTGTTAATACAGGTAGTCCTTGACTTATGACCACAATTCAGACCAGAATTTCTGCTGCTAAGCAAAGTAGCTTATTAAGTAATTCACATCCAATTTTGCCACCTTTTTTGACATGGTTGCTAAGTGAATCACTGCAGTGAAGTGAATCATGTGTTTGGTAAGCTTATTCAACTTCCCCCATTGGCTTTGCTGGTGGGAAACCAACTGGGAAGGTCATAAATGGTAATCATGTCACCCTAGGATGCTATTACTATCTTAAATACATGCCAATTCCCAAGTGTTCAAATTTTGATCAAATTTTGATCACGTGGGGGTGCTGCAATGGATGTAAGTCACTTTTTTCAATGTCGTTGTAACTTGGACAGTCACTAAATGCATGGTTGTAAGTTATGGACTATCTCTGCAGAGCAGAATCACATTTCCTCAATTTTGAGGAGCACAATTCCCATCAGAAAGCAAAGCAAATATTCCCAGATTATACTAGTTAGACTACAGGGCTACCCTTAAGCTTTATTTTAAGAATCTCCAAGCTTACATAGTACACTATTGTTTCTTATTATTATTTAGTGAAGTATGAGAAAACATCAGAAGAGAAGTTAACATATATGAAGTCCATATAAATATAAGTAAAACTTTTATGAGACTATGTCTGTGACCTCATAACTGGATGTCCAATTCTGCTATTCAGGCAATTGCCTCTGGTGTTGCTTCATGCAGATCCTCTGGGCAGGGGTGCCCAAAAAGTTGGGGGCCACTGTTCTAGAGAACGCATACTATGGGCAATCTTGCACAATATGTTTAATAGTTTGCACATCAGCACCACAACTGCAACAACGGGAATCTTTCCATCTCCACTAATACAGAGAATTACACCTACGGTAATTCTATTCATTTCAACAAGACAAAGTGAGACAGATCAAAACCAGGTGGTTTGGTAGAGGTATCACTAAAGGTCAGGCCACAAAAATATACTTTGGACCATTCTACTCTCCAGATATTCTAGGGTTAAATTGTGTAGATATTAAGTGAATAGCTGTTTTTTAAGTTGATCTACAAGATTTCAAACTTATGATGAGCTGTGCATTGTCCTAGAAAATAAGGAACGCCATGATCTGTATCCTTGACTGCATCCTTGTTTCCTTTTAATGTGGGACAGTGTGATATTGTTAAGTACAAGTAACCGGTGTATAGGAGTGGAATGCAATGTGCCATAGATGATGCACATTGTCTGGCAGAATTGGACACCGACCATTTTGGGGTAGACACTGCCAAGCCACATGCTAGAATAATATTCAGCCAAAGCCAAGGCTGTAGCTTGTAGAATAATAGCATCAGCACTATAGGATGTTCCAGTCATTCTGTTCATTAAATTGTTGCAGTTTTTCAATTTCAGTTGTAGCTGTTCTTTCCAGATGATACAAGAAAGTTAGTGATCTGTCCAATGTTACCCTGAAGAATTTTTGAGAATTATTACTTTGTAAAATAAAGTGACTTTTACACTATTATAATGATTCATACTTTCAATCAAGCACATTAATTGTTTATACTTTTCAGCTATTATCTTTTAAAAGTCCATGTTTTAGTTTTTAGGTCATACTTTCTCTGGTATAGATAGTTGAACCTGGAGCTAACAGATCTCTTATAATAGAAAGAGATAATATTCTTAAGTCAGGCTTCATTAGAAGATGGGAAACAACTAATAGCATCCTGTGTGGAACATGGGGATGGAGTGGGAAAGCTCATAGGTTTACTTTTGAAAGATTTCTAGCATCTTACCAATCCATGTATAAATACAGAAGACAAAATATTTTGCCACTTTGGCTGCTTTTTTCTCTGATTTGAATTTACAGTTCTTGATGTATTTTGTTTCTATTTGATTGCTAAGTTTTGATTATTATACTCGAATGTTTTATTGTTTTTAATTATTACTTGACAAAGTTTATTGATTATGGCAGGCTAAATTGAACAAACAAATAAATAACATTTTTACAAAAAAGTAGAGAGGAAAATGGAATATACCACCTATCATAAGTCTTAACCACTCACTGGGCATATGGAATGAGTAGTATACTATATACCGTGCTCTGCTTCCTGTCTTTTCTTTTAAGCAAATATCTTGAATGGATAGGTAAAGAATGTTGAAATTCACCATTAAAATTTGTGCGCTTCTACATGAGATTTTAATGAGTAAAAATGATTTTAGCAGCATTTTTATTCTATGCCTTTTGTGAACAATTATGATTTCCACAGTACAATATAGGAATTTAATAGCTATATTTCCATCTTCTTGAATTCATATTAACTTCAGTAATACACTGTTCACTCATTATGCTCTTTCAAAAGTACATTTTAAAACTATAAAAGTAGTTTTGATTTAATGAGGTAAGATCACAAGGGATAGTTGAAATATGTAGAAGAATTTAAGCTACAAGGGTTTTTTAACTAATTGATTTGACTTAATATTTTCGAATGTGCAGATTGAATTTTGTGTTTATTAATAGGCTGACTTCCATCAAAATGGTAGATTAAACAGTGATTTACTACTTTATGACTTGGTATGTTGTACATACTAAGACAAATTATTAAATCCTGTATTTGAACAATAAACTTATTTATTCATTCATTTGTCATCCCACAGAAATGATTCTAGGCAGCAAACAGGATTAAAATCATGCAAAACCAGTGTATAAAATCAGATAAATAATACAGGCATATTACAAGATCTAATATTATACCATTTCTAGTCCAAGGAATGGAACCAATCAAATGAAAAATCAGTCAACAGAGCTAACTTAACCTCCAACCCTATGTGTTAAAAGGATTTATAGGTAATAACCAGCATCATAAAATTACACATTGAAGCCAATTGGTAATCAATGCAATTCACAAAAAGTGAGAACATGTGACCTTACATGACACTCACAGCATTGTCCCTGCTGCTGCCCTCTGGATCTGCTCGTGCCTTCAGGGATGTTTCTGCTTAGTACACATACAGTATTTCCTTAGTTAGCAATACAAAGTAACTAACCATCCTCTACTAATAATATATTCTCATAGCCAAAATCCAGTCTAATTCTACACCATATTCACCAACAAGTCCCATAAAAAAACTCACTAATCCATAACATAAATGTCCAACATCCAGCAGGGACATGTTCTTAAAGTTGGTTTTAACAGAGGACTAATAGATGAAAATGACAAGGTGGGCACTATGGTTTATGAACAGTCATAGGATGCAGACAGGTCCTCCCTGAAGATGACCAGTCTATTCCTGCTGTTACTAGATTTCGATACCTGAGCCCCATTGTCTACCAGGAAGTCAAATTTAAAGCTTCCCTAGCCACCGAATTTCTTACTCCACAGATGAAAAGTCTACGCAAATACAAGCCTGCCACTCATCATCACTTCCATATCTATGTGATAAGCACCATGTCTTCTACTGCTGCTGCTACTGTTACCATATTGCTGGAAAATCAAATAAATGACAGTGCTAGTTTTGTTCATCCTTGTTCAGCTCTAGGCTCAACTGTTGCTCTAAGTCTTTTTGCTATAAAAGGATAATCTCTTCCAGGGTGCCAGATACCTTTCAAGCACTTACCTTGAAGATGTTTCACTTTCCCAGAGTTCAGTGCTTGCTGTCACAAACTCCAATCTCCTGTTCCCAATAAAGCTAAAAAAATGTGAAGCCCAGCATCCATATTTCAATTCACAACAACATTTTGAAACCTTCCTAAGGCCATGCCCAGCATATACATGATTGGCCTATTACAATTTAAGAAAAAGAAGAAGTTGCTAATTAATGATTGCTTATCTTTTGATATCACTAATGTTAGGTATATATAATGCAACATTATTTAAAGGAATTTCTCATTTTTAACAGAACTTCACCAACTTTTACTTTTGGGGTTTCACCTTCCTCTTTCTGAAGCGATAAATAGAAGTCATTACTATGACATTTTGTAATCAGAATAGACTCCTCCCTTCCCCCCCAAAACGAGCAGTTTAGTTGGAGCTCCCAGAGTCTGTTCAAATATTGCTCTGACAGTTTTAAAGTCCCTCCTAGATGGTTAAAGCTACCAGGGAGGTGACCTGTGATTGATCTCACACATTGGTGCTTGCTTCTCTGAGTGTAAGGATGGTCCCTTCAGCCTTGAAGACAGCAGAGATCCACCCTCTCTTTAAGACGTCACTACTGGACCAAACGATCCTAGACAATTTCTTATTTCTGACTCTGAATTGAAAGGACTTCAACAACAGAGATCCCTAAATGAAAATATTATTTACATTCATTGCAGTAATTAACATTTATTATCATTTATTTGTGGAAAAGCTGAAATCGTGATGCTGTATCTATCTCTCACAGTATCCTTTTGGACCAAGATTAGGGATTGAGAACTGGAGACACTATTTTGCAGTGCTTTTCCTTTCTCTGTTTCTCCTTTCTATTTGTGTTGACAGGGGGTGCAGGCTGCCATAAATACTGGTTCAACAGCTGCTTCCAAGCAGTTTTTCAGCATGAAGAAGCATTTTTTTGCAGTTTCCTGATCTGCTGCTGCTAACCGTTCCATTAGTACTGTTCAATGAAAAATTCAAAAGCAAACAGGGAAACTGCAAAAGCCCTCCAATCAGGAGAAAGGAAATCAACAATATTTTGTCCAATCGCAACCTCTGGAATTAAAAAATTGAAATAACTCACATAAAAATTAATATTTTAAAAAATCCTTTATTAGTGAGTGCCTATATGCCAAAATGAACAGATCTACCAAATTTCAGGCTTGTATCTTTAATCGTTTGGGAGATCTGGTGATGAATCAGTGAATGGCATTTCGCATTTATATGTATTTTTCTTGGCAGCGATAGGTAGAGAGTTTGTAGTAATAGATTAAGTAGTTATGAGGCTCAACCTACCTAGGTTTCTGAGATTACCAAGACCAACTGGTCTTTTTTATGTATTTACTATTGTCATTCAAAGGAGGTATTTTTTTATTTTTTCCAATTCAGCAGAATGTTGGAAATTAATTATGTTAAGGAATTTATGACTTTGTTTCTCTATTTCAGACTGAACAAAATGAGATCAAACTTCTTTTGTAGGGGAAAATATTCAGCAAACAACAACAATAACAACCAGAAATTGATTAGAGAAACGTGTACACAACAGAAACATTCCCTGCTCCAATCCTCTTATGCATCCCCATGAGACAGGCAATTGTGTAACAGACAAAGTCATCCATCCAAATTATCACTTTGGCTGCACAATAGTGAATTTGAATCTCATTGGGGAAGAGAAAGGATGGACTTTTCTTACTAAAGAAATTTGAATTGTTATCACCTGAACACTTTTTTGAGATATAAGACTAAACAAACAAATAAATAAATAAATAAATATGTTAGCTATACTCTATATATTTCAAAGAAGATTGAAGGATGCTCTGATGTTTAAATTTTAAGCCTGATCTAAGTAATAACCTTTCAACTTAGAAGTTCAGGCATATTTTGGGATTGGTTGGCTCAATTAAATGAAAGTGGCATGGGAGGTCTTCATTGGTTCTGAGAATTACAGTAAGCAGAATAACAGTCCTAGCTGGGAGTCTTCCTTCCACCCCACTTTTTAAGTCGCCAGTATTTACTGCGGTGTCTGTCTCTTTCATAATCATATTAAAGAATCATGCAGGATCCAATCTGGGTCGGTCACCGGGACCAGTGATTTTGTCTTCTGACCTTTCAGACTCATTCTAGGGCCCATCTTCAAGGAACATCTCTCTAGCAGTTGCTGGCTGCTAGAGAGAAGTTCCCAAAGATGTGCTGTAGTACCAATCTGAAAACTCAGAAGACAAAGCATCTGGTTGTGGTGACCAACCCGGATTGTATCCTGCAACAGTATCCTGGGACATGCATATTTGCCTTCATTCATTATAGAATCATTGTTCCAAAGTGGCATGAGGGAAAATGAGGAATGGTGGCTATCAGGCAGTAGACAACCAGTAACTGCCTTTAAATGTCCAAAGAATTGCTGTTCAATTGTAGAAACAATCTAGGTCTAGATGATCTATACCAACCTGTCTCAACTTGCTGTCATCCAAATGTCTTAGATTTTCCAGCCATATCTGGTAAACATTTGGAAACTAATGCAAAAGCATTGAGCAATTCTCACTTGGAAAAAATTAATGTACAGAAATTACAGATTGGCATAATAACAAATTTTCTTCCAGAGTCTCCTGAAGTAATATCCGTCTTGCCACAGACAGAACAATAAGCAACCATAACATAGTCAGTTTCAATCAGCAAATTTAAAAAATCCAAGTGCAATTTTGTGAAGCCAGCAATCAACAAAACTTCATGCAAACATGCAACTTTCTACTGTAATTGACATCATTTATAGAATGATGTGCATGGTATCATTTGTTCATCTCCATCCTGTTACTTGCTTGTAGAGACCATTTTTTGTCTTTGCCTGTGGCTGATCCGTTTTTCTCCAAAAACATGGTGCAAAGAAGCAAACTATTTGACATGTTTATTTTTACACACTGAGTTAAAATCCTTTCACAGGTTAGCCTGTTTCAATGGCCATCCATTAAGACCTTTTAATAAAGCCTTTGACCTTTATACATTGGAATTATATTGTTTGCTAGTAAATAAATATTTCAGTAGATAGAATACATGGTTGATTTTAACCAGACTAAACAGAATTAGATCTCTTTAGTACTAGTATTGGAAACCTTCAGGGAATATCAGAGCCACATGGTTATTTATTGTGAATTAACACAAACAATAAAAACAAAAACAGAATCATGAAATAGGCAAAACATTTACATATTACTACCAAAATAACTCTGTGGACTTAGTCATGGACTTAAAAAGGATTGAGTCAACTTGAAAAAAAGTTTATATTTTACAGCAATTATATACAAGGTTTTTATTGTCTATTATACTACTTATTATTGCAGTTGCAATATTACTGGCCTTTATTGTTTGTTCTTTTTATAGATTTCTGTTTTACTGAATTCTTTATTATTATTTTTGTAAGTGCGTGAAAGTTGCAGAGTGTAATATGGTAAATGAATAAACTATATCTTGATGTATAAAATATTACTTATAACATTTTGCTATTTCTTTTAAACACCATACATTAAATGCAATATATATATGGATCTTCATATTTTTAAATGCTTGATTACATATATGCATGCACGTACGTCTGCTGTAAACTGTAAAACAACACCTGAAAGATACAAAATGGAATTAGTTTTTATCCACAGTCTGTTTATTCAATTTACTTGGTTGTATCATTACATAAATAAACATATGCACTATAATGAATGTATGCATTTCATTAGCAGGTATATGTTTTCACCAAGTTTGCATCCTTATTTCAATTACAGAAATTTTATTACAATCTTTTTTTAAAAAAAATCTGTGTGTAGTTTTAATTTTTCATTTGTCCTGTGTACAGTGTAAAGTAAAATAAATTTATTGAACATATTAAATTGATTTTAAATTTAAAAATATTTCAATATCTGATGAAATATGTTCCTAGGAGGGTATTGAATAGTCTTGTGCCAGAAATAAAATGATTTCAGTTATAGAACAGACCTTTTGCAAACATAATTTTCATTTTGTTCATGAAGAACAATGTCTGAGTCCATATTTTGTATAATATAGCTTTAGTTTCAAGAGAAAATTCTAAACTATTTCAAAATGGAGGTTTAAACATAATCTCACTGGAAATTCAATGGCTTCGATGTCTAAGATAATAGAAAAAACAAGTTATGTTAAACTAGGTTCAGTACCAGAAAATGAGAAGACAGTCAAGATAATGCCAATCTATAAGAAATGTCCGGGGAGCCAGTTTTTCTAACATCTCTTCTAGGCAAATTGGTACAAAGTAGTGATAAGATAAGGCACCTTCCAGTTTAAGAATTGCTAAATAGTTAAGAAATAGAAAGCAAGGGTTAGGGATCAATGGAAATTTTTCTCACTGGAAAAGCATTATATTGCAACTTTGTTTTTTGAATGTGTTCATAAATGATCATAATGTAAGAGTAAGCTGTGGTTTGGTAAGTAGACAAATAATGCCTATGTTTTTACTCTTCAACTTTCAAAGAATATTCTTAAATTAAGTGAATGATCAACCAAATGGTAAACATCTCTCCTAAATATTAGGTACCATCCAATGAACCAGATAGTAAGGACATATAAAGCAGGCAAAATGAAGTACATTTTCAAAATGCATATACATCCTATTAAAAATTCAATACAAAAAAATCATGGTGTTTGCTAATTTGGATGAATTTGGAAATGGGATAATTTCATGGAGAATTTGTCAGTAGCTATTGGTCTTGAAGATAATATTAGCTCTGGGTTGTGAAATGTCTCCAAATACCATTTAAAGAGAAATAATGATGGATAAAAGCATGGATCTCTTTCTTGCCTGCAAGCACCACAAGTATTAGATTGATCACTGTGGAAAACAAATATTTGTACATCACAGATCAAAGTCATTATGAGGGAGATAGGTGGTTTCTAAATGTGATAAATAAGTAAGTAAATAAATAAATGAAGTTGGACCTTGGCTTGATGCACCAGACTCAATCTTAGTTTTTTATGAGCCAACCTTTCATATCAAAGGATTGTGAAACATTTTTATACTACAAGAAATAAAATTGTAAATGTATCATACAGTAGAATTATAGTGAGTTATGAAAACCATAGTCAGTATCATAAAGATCAACAAATGAAAATTTTAAATGTTCTCAAAATGAGGATTTTCAAAATTCTAAAGTGAAACAAAAACACTTTAGTCAACAAAAAAGACAAAAAATGTTGTCTACATTCTGGAATAGTTTTGCCTCTTAAACAAAAAAGCAACTCTTAAGTAGAAGTAACTATTGTAAGATAATTTTTCTTTGCTCTTTTTTCTATATCGTGTTTTTTCCCCACACAGTGCAGAAAGTAACAAGAGGGGTGTCAAAATAGCCCAGATAGCAATCATGTCAATGAAGTCAAGTTCCTGCTCCTTTGTTAACAATATGACACTCATACAAAAGATAATACAATGACAGCATTGGTTGCGTTGGTAGATAATCTCTGAAGGGCCCGGGATAGGGGTTGTTCTTCTATCCTGGTCCTGTTAGACCTCTCAGCGGCTTTTGATACCATCGACCAAGGAATCATGCTGCGCCAGTTGAACGGGTTGGGAGTGAGAGGCACCGTTTATTGGTGGTTCTCCTCCTACCTCTGCTCTCTCTGCTACTTTTTAAATATCTATATGAAACCTCTGGGTGAGATCATCTATCATCATGGGATGTACATCTCTGTCCCAGGTGAATTAATTGGTATTTTGGACATTATTTCACAGTGCCTTCAGTTGAACACTGGTAAGATAGAGTGGATGTAGATAGAAAGCTTTTCTGGATTTGGAGTTTACCATCTTTTGTCTTGGATGGCTTGCACTACCCCAGACAGACCCAGTACAAAATTTGGGGTTTTCCCTGACTCCAAGGCTCCTGCTTAAATAGCAGACGATAGTCATGGCTAGGAGGGTTTTTGCTCAACTTTACATCCGTCCTGGGTACAGAAATCCTTCTTTTGGTCACTTGCACCTTTATCATTTCCCATCTGGATAATTGCAACACAGTTTACCTGGGGCTACCTTTCAAAAGATTGGAAAGCTTCAGTTGTACAGAATGCATTACATGGTCAATTTGGGGGACCCCAGAAAAGGTGCGTGTAACATGCCTGCTGCAGTTGGTGCTTGTTTGCTTCTAGGCAGAATTCAAACTGGTTGCAATGACCTGTAAAACCCTACATGGTTACCTGCAGAACTGATCTCTCTCCATTACATCAGTCCATCCCACCTAGTCAGATAGGAAAGGTATGTTAGGACCCCATCAGTTAAATAATTTTGATTGGTGGGATCCAGGAAAAAGGCTGTCTCTGCCATCAAATTGCCTTCTGGAATATCCACTCTCTAGTCCTTTTGTAAGAATTTGAAGACTTGACTCTGCTGACTCACTTGGGGTTCACATAGAGATATGCAGTCTTGGGGTTGGCTAGTGCCTTGAAGGAAGTCTCACAGCTTTTTAACTTTAATTTCTTCTTGTTTTAATTGCTTCATATTAAAATATGATATTTACCATATCATATTTTGAAATTGGGTTCTCAGGATCAGATGAGATTCTTGCTGCTGTACAAGTCTCCTTGCTGTCTAGCAACCTTCCTGCCTAAGCTGCTGGAGGGATCTTAGGTTTGCCAGTGGGGTTCCACAGTCTTAATGCCCTGGGGGAACTTCAATCTGCTGGGTTGGGCCTCAGAAGCAGCCTGGAACTTCATGGCCACCATGACAGACATGCACCCATCCCAGTCATCCATTCAAGGTGTTAGTCATTACATTTAAAGCCCTCAGTGACAAATATCTGAGCAGCCTTCTTTCTCCAAAGGGATTGCCTGCCCTGCTCTGGTTGGCAGAAAGGACCCATCAGCCAAGGAGCTGCAACTTGTGGTGTTCAGGAAAAAAGCCTTTTCTGCCTTTTCTGCACCTGCCCTTTGGAACATCTTACTGCATGATACATCCTCTCTTTTCTGGCCTTCAGGAAAAGTCTTAAATTTTGGCTATACTGATTGACAAGAGGCCCTGAATGAGAAGCTGTTGGCTTGAAGCATCAATGGAACTGAGAGATGAGCAGTATATAAATGCAGTTTCTATATTTGATAAATGAATGAATAAAATGTTGCAAGTATGACTAGAATGGACATTTTGGGTAGTGTCATTTTCTTCATACATTTAGCAATTAGTCACTCTCCATTTCAGCCATTTCTGCATCTGTTACTCCCTTGCCTTTTTAAATAGTGTTGTTCCTTTCATACCTGCCAACTTCACCCACTTTTTTTAAGTTTATCTCCAGACAAGAAAGAAAAAAATGCTCAATTTTTTATTCAGGAAAGAGAGAAATTTTATTTGTGCAATTCTATATTTACATAATTCCAAATAAGGTGTAATAGCTTTGCTTTTCCTCACCATATCTTCTCAAAAATATTGTGAGAAATGTTTTTTAACTTTTGTTGATTATTTATTTATTTATTGTAAACAATGTCTAAAGTCATGTATATATCAACAATTCATATTAAAATAAAACCGAAAGATTAGTTAAATACTATTAATAACAACAACAGTAACAAAATGTGTTAATGCTGGGAAGTTAAAAATAATGAAACATGCCAACAATGACCAGTACATCCCATTGTTAGGGAGTTGCCTTATTGTCAGTTAGAAAAACTTAAACTAAAAAATAGCATATGGACACAACATTCGTGCTGTGAAGAATGAATACTTTTCTGATGGTTGGCAAAATGTTGAAGGGAGATAATTACCCCGATTTGCCACCGCTGACTGGCCGCAGTCACCAGATGGCCATCATCTAGCCTTGGGGCCACCTGGCTGCATAGTTTTTGGCCGCTGGCCATCTCGGTGCCAGGGAGGATGGTGGAAGAGGGCGGGAACAGGCAATGACTTCCTGCCTCCCAACTGCCTCCTCCCTCTTACCGGTAAACATCCCATTCTCTTCCCATCCCATCCTCCCATAGGCAAGGCAGAGGAAGCAGGAGGCAAGTTGTTTCATCCCTAACTACAGAGGGAGAAATCAATACATCCATAATAACTGCCAAATCTGAACAATATTTTTGGTAAACAGTGCTACAGACACATGGTATGGATTAAAATTATAAAAAGCTATTTTATGATAGCATTGCTTTATGCTGGAACAGGAAGGGTGATTAGCTCTAACTTAATAATGAGAAAATGACTTGAATCTTCTGAGGAGAAAATATTCCTATAGGTACCTGGTGGATATTTCTATAGGTAACTGGGATGAGATGAGCAGTTAGGAAAAACAGAATTTGTTTTTTAATATATGAAAGTGTACAGTTTTTAAATCACAGTATATATTTCTGAACTTATTTCTAAACAGACCTCATACTACATTATTTGGCTGCTTAGAATAGGTGTCTACTATGCACAACAGTCACCTCTCCACCTCTTCCCCATGCAATGATGAAATAGATAGATCCACCTTAATAAGCAAGAATAATTTAATATGAAACAATTAAAATTCTTGATTTTCTAAATAAAAACCAATATAATACAAAGGCATGCAGTTAACTATTATCTGACTGTTATCTTAAAATTCACCGAATGTTTAAACCCTTGGATATGTAGAGTAGATAAAACTACTCTTCCTATGGACTGAGTGATTTCAAATTACCAAGGTGGTCTTTTAAATATTAGCTCCTATATTAACTCATATCCCTTAAATAATAATGTTCAGTTCTTACCATCACCATCATCATATGTCCATCATTAAGTACAAAATATTCTCCACGGTATATCTAAGCCTAAAATTATTACCAGATTATTTTACCTTTTGAAGAACACACAATGCCTATTTTTCTATGTAATGATATATTACAGCTTTTTTTGTTGCCTTCAAATTTCAAAGTTTGTGTTGCCAGGCTCATGTTTTCTATTCTGTATAACAAATCCTATTAGTTGTTAAATAACAAATATTTTGGTCACCATACATAAACATCTGCCCTTGAATAGGCATCATTTAAAATAATTTCCTGATAGATTAATCAGCTGCTACTTAATCAGAGCAGTACTTACCAAAACATATTTCCATAATCACGGTCATTTTAATAATGTAATGATTAAATAATATAAACTTGTTATCATTAATTTGCAAGCAACATGTCTGTTGAAAGATACATGTGCCAGATTTCCTGTTTCTTTTCTTTTGATGAAAGATGCGTTTAAGTGCATTGGGGGTGAACAAATCAGGAGATTTCGGAACCACTATATGGATAAATCCATTTCACCCTGTTTTACATCCCAGTATGATTATTTTTTTAAAAAAGCATAGTATACGCAGGAATTGCACAAAAGTAAACACTTTTGTCTCTGTTTGACATAATTCTAAATTATATCTGCAACACTCTGCTAAAATTGAAAGGTAATTGTTTAAATGTATATACTTAAGGCAGCTAAGGTCAGTTTCTATACGGATTGGTCAATATCCATTTTCTTGATAAAAGTCTCCCCATTTTAATAAAGTACTATATGCACCACTGGATTATTTGCAAATAGTTTTGCTATCTACTGAAAAGCATCAGCCTTATCTTTTCTCTTAAGAATTTTTTTTTGAATTGTGGGTAGTTTTAATTTCATTGGGCCTTTTGCATTCAATTCTTATGAATACAGGTTAGAACTACTACTGAAAATTAATTGCTTGAAAACATTATGATCTTACCCTGTTGCGTTCTCTATCTTTTTGACTTCCCATCTTAAACATTTTTTCTACCAATTTTTCCTAATAAAATGTTAGTTTTTAACTTACACTGATAAGTAAAATGTAAATTAAAAAATTCTCTCTTATACCATGTATTTTTTGACATTCATTTGAAATATGGTGTTAATTAAAAATATACCTTTCACAGTCACTGAAAGTTGGTAAAATATAAATTTGATAAAAATTATTATTACAAAGTGTACTTTTATTTGATTTAATTAGGATCTTTTAAAACTTGTTAAAAAGTATAAATGTACAATATACTTTTTCTTTTAGTGTTAATGTTTTCTGAAATTTCTTTCCATGGGCTCTTATACCTTGCTTTTTATATTTCATTATATATATTTTAATAAATTTAGTAAACTTGATTTTACACTGATCTGGTTTAAAAGTAAACTATACAAATGAAATGTGATGCTTTAATATCGCATCAAATACTACATACAAATTATATGTAAATTGACTAATTCTTACTCTTACGAACATGTTGCATTTTTTAAAAAAAAATTGCTATGCAGCATTATTGCCTTTAAAACAACTAATAATTTCTTAGTTATGTTAAACTATACTATTTGTACATAGTCATAGAGGAAGAAATTGGCAATTACTGAGGGAAAATTACTGAGTTTAATTTCATTTGCAGAGGTCATTGATGACAGAATCTATTAACAGTTGTAATTCCAGGAAGTATTGTATCATTCTAAAAATCCTTATTAAACTGGTGGTATTGATATATGGGAATTATGTGAATATAAAAAACTGAAATGATTGTATTCATTTATCCAGTTTTAATACAAAACTTTAGAGAGATAAAATTCAATAAGAACATAAAAAACTATCAAAAAGATTAAATTGAGAAAAATGGATTTTGCCAATTCTGTTTTATATAGTGGGGTAGTAACTGATAATTGTATTAATATTTTGGAACCTTCTTGAATTATGTTATGTGGGATTCCACTGTACATCAAGTGGCATTTAAACAGAGGGCTGAAAACTGTTGATTGAAGTCTTCCAACTAGTCAGAATATTAAGATAATCACTGATTTATCTGATATATTAAATTGTTATTAATTTGCAATGTGAGTGATCCTCAGTAGCTATTTAAAAATTTAAAAAGCTTACCAGCTCAACTGAAGAAAAGATTGCTGAACTTACATGCATTAATAGATTTATCAGAAACATTATAATTGTTAATCAGTAAAGTACAAGTAATATGCCTTATCTATAATTTACATCAAACTCCCTATCTTCTCCTTTTCCCTCCCCCATCCTCATTTAAATCCTGTAATAGCTTAGTCTCTCTATGAATCCAGTGTATACTTTAAAAACATTTCTGTCTTTTAGTAATAACAATTGTCAAAATATCAAGATGAAATGAAGTTGACAGATTATGGCATAAATCAGCCAACATGGTCTCAGTGGTTTTTGGTACACAGAGTGCCATACCAAATAGAGACTAGATGGAAAATGTATTTTAAAATTAATGAAGCTAGTCAAGATGGCAAAATTTACTCTTATGGTTAGAAACAATAATTTGACTAAATTTATTGTGACTTGGAAACCATTGTTATATTTGTTACAAGATAAGGAGAAGATTATATTGAATCTGACTAGAGAAATATTGTAACTTTTTAAATACAAGCTGGTTTGCATTTGATAATTTACTATGTATTAGAAAAAATAAGAAAAGAATGTTTTATGAATTTTTTTAGTACATTGATTGTTGGTATTTTAAGATATTTTATAAATTGGTGCTATTTGTTTAAATTTAGAGAAGTAGCAGTATGTTTTTATTTCTGCACTAAAAAAAGTCAGAGGTAATTTTTATTATAAATTTATTTGATGTATTTTTGTCACTTTTAATTTGTTCTGACATTCCCTTTGTCTCTTACTTATGTTAGTCTGTATTTTAATCTTGGATGCTGAAATTTAATAAATATATTATTTTTAAAAATCATGGATAGTAACTAGAAAACCTGTACATTGACAAAAAATTCATCTGTCAGTTATAAAAAAAATCACGTTGCTTGGACCTGCACGTATACATTACAAAATCCTAGATGCTTGAGAAAATGCATATATAAGCCAATACCAACTGAAGAACTGGAAGTTATGATTTCACATTTTTGTATATATAATAAAAATAATTAGAAAAGGCACTAAAAAGTCTTATTTTTAGGTTGCCATAAACTAACAGACTTCTACTAAATGTTTATTTGAAAAGAAAAATTCTGTTTTCCCAACAGTGTACTAATATATCCTACCTGTAAATAATAAACAAGAAATTTTGTGGTTATATTTGCAAAAGTATATATCAGAGCTTTTATACTAGTTTGTGATTATAGACCATAAATGTGTTTACCTGTCCAGAAAAAAAGTGAAAGTAAGTTGTGGAGGAGATTATATTGTTAAGATCTATAAAAAGGAGCTGAAAGCATCTTGAGAGCATTCATAGTTCTTGATTTCATGAAAGCATTCACAATATATTATGGAAATTTGAAATTTATCATCAATCCCAAACGATACCTTTTACTTCACTTCCACCTTCTGTACTCTTATACAAAAAACACATTTACTAAGTTTATGTATGCCATCATAAATCTCATACTTTTAGCTCCTCATATAATCACTGAGGATTCTAATTCAATTATTGATAATGATTATTTTAAGGGCTAGATATTTTAATCTAACAAAAAACACGCTAGATTAAGAAAAATCCATGTTCCTGGATCTGTAATATCCAAATTTACAGGATGTCATTAAAAAGTGAATTTGCAAAGTTGTAGTCCTGTATAAAAGGTGAGAGCCTTTCTGTTTGAGACTGAAAAAACCAGTGGCATTATGCCTGTGTGCCACTTGGAAGAGAGACCTCCATGGAATATCAGGGTTGGAAAGAAGATTAGAGAGTCCTAACTATCTATCCAGCCATACATCCTGAAAATGATAAGAGCAAATCATGTCTTTGCTGCCATGAAGATATCTACATTGATGTTTAATGAAATTATCAGAAATTCAGGTCAGCTGTATAAATTGCACACTCCGATTCAAAGGTGTTCATATGGTTTATTTTATCTTCAAAAATATTTCAAGGAACAAATAAAAATGTATGTTTTTCCATTTTAAATAACAACTCTGGGACCATATGTTATGGAGAATTTAGTTTTCCCTTTACCGTTGATAAACAAAAATTCCACTAGACGGTTCTCTTTTTGTCGTGGGATGGAAGCTCTCACTGCTGCCTCTCTTTTTGAGAGCACAGAACTGTCTTGTAGTAGCAATATTTCATGGATTCTAAAACAGAGATGGGGAAGAGTGTAAAAAAACCAGATTTCTATGATCCCATTCTTCATTTTCTTTGACTATTATACTATTATTTAAAATAAAATTTTTGACTTATAAGAATTATTATTTTAAGTCTTGCATTTATTATATAAACAGACATAATTCTGGATTTCATGTTTATTTGTATTTACCGCTATCTGTTTGGACTTTACTTTTTAAAATGTATAACAATCCTTTTGCCCTGTTGACTTTTCCAAATTTCATGATAAAGCTAGATTATACAAAATCAGTTAGTTAGAAATATGTTAGTGAATTAATTTTCTTCAAAAAAAAAATCTTTAAGAATTATTGTATTTTAGTAGAGGAAAAGAACCGCATATACAAATAGAAGTGGTTTCGTATTTTAGAAGTACAGTATACATTTGCACTGTATCACTGTACAAATAATGTTAAAATCAGCCAGAGCTAATATAATTGCAGACATTTTCACCTGAACTAAGTATTATAGATTGATTTTGTCTGTCACTACATTAACTAAACAGCTATTGTTACATAAATTATAGTTATAATAAAATTTGATCTCTTAAATTGATTACTTTCCTATTTATCTGTATTTTAATTTATATTTTCCACCCTTGGTAAAAAAAATAACCTTGTAACTGTAATATTAATAAGAGTCATCTCTTTGAGTAATCTATTTTGCTGCTCAATTTGTTAGGATTTTTATCTGTCATGTCAATTGATATACCATTTAACTTCCTAAATATTTGTAATGTTGTCAATATACCTAAGAATACCTGCAATTATAGTACCAAATCATTGTTGCGCAATAAAGAGAACTTTATTGTCTTGTCCTAATGGGACAATGCTTGAGGTTTTTTCACATTATGCTTAAGGTTGAGGTGTGTTACTAGAATTCAATCAACAGATTATAAGATTAAGCAATTTATTTAACAATTCACAGGATGGTGGGAAATAAGTCTATACTACTTTTCCTATCCATACTTGCCCTAGTCCTTGAATTGTTTAAACCAGTGCAATGTTCATCGCTTGGACACCAATGATCACTGACAGAAGTTCTTACCTGAAATTTCTTAAAGCAAACACAGGATGACATTGTTTAAAAATTGGCTTGTTTTTAAATTTTGTCCTCAATATTCCTTTAAAAGTGAAAATAGTCATTTTGGTGTAGTGGTTAGGGTGCTGTCCTAGAAACTAGGAGACTGTGAGTTCTAGTCCTACCATAGCAATGAAATCTTGGTGACTTTGGGCCTGTCTATCTCAGTCCAACTCACCTAACAGGGCTGTTGTAGAAAAAATAAGAGGTAGAAGGAATATTAGATATGTTTGCTGCTTTGAATGACTTATAAAGTAATAAAGGCAGGATAAAAACTAATAAATAAATATTTATTTCAATAAATAAATCCAAGACCCTTGTCTCATAAAATCACTTAATTTAGAGTACCAGTAAAACTGGCCAGTGATTATCCTTACTGTCAATTGTCAGCAGTCTTCCAAATTTGAGTATAATATAATAAGCAAAGTATGTAGAGCTGATTTTAAAAAAATAGATATAGCTATATGTCACAAAGTTCTGAAGTATTTTCCTTTATAGTCGCCCTGTCTCCTGAGGAAATAGGGATAAGGCAATGAGTCCCCGGACAGGATCTATGACTCATTATGTCAATCAAACTCCACTTCAGAGGAGAATAAAGAGATTTGTATCTCAAAGCTGTGCATAACGACTTCTCAGCTTTTCATTTCATATTTATGAGCGGTTTACTTTGAAGTGTTTATCAGGCAATACGCAGAAACATGATAGAGCATTGCCTAAAACCATGTTCAAGTGTCTAATCTGTTAAATGCTTGCTGAGCAGGCTAGTTCATCAGTGCATGCAATGCAAAAATAGAATATAAATATATATTTGAAGCACAATATTTCGATTACCAATGCCAGGCATTTGAAAATAATCATACCATACATAACCTGCAAAAGCAGTTAAATCTACATTCAAACAGAAACAAGGCAAACTTATAATATACTTATATATTACTATATTAGGTACTCATTAATGAATATTCAAACTGCAGAGGTCACCAGACTAATTCTCAGAGAGAAAGTGAGGGCAGGGGAAAGGAGAGGAGATGAGAGGAGAGGAGAGGAGAGGAGGAGATTTCAAGTTCCCTTGGAAAAGCCATTCCTTGGAACATATAAAAAAGGAAATGTTTCTACACTTGATCTTTCAAGCTTAATCTATATTAAATGCTTTCAGCTACCCAACCCTAGCAGTATACTGTATATTTCAGTAGTTATTAAGGAGAAAGTAGGTGTAATTGAGATATTCGTAGCACTGCATGAGATTGGCAGAACAATTTTATGAAAGTTTTTATGGAAGCAGTCCCACTGTGTTCAGTACAGCTTACTTTCATGTAAATATGCATAGCATTGCAATTTTGAACTTAACAGTCTGTTCTCTTTTTACCAGTTTACTTTGTAATTGAACTATGATGGAGCAAAATAAATAATATGGTGGCAACTCCAAACTACTCTATAAGTTAAAATGCCCATATATGCTAGTTTTTTCCAGAAAGCTTTATCTCTCATTTTATCTTAAGGCAACCTAATTTAAAAATAAGAAAAGAAATATATAACTTTAAAATGGATAATTGTAAACACTCATAGAAGTTCACAAATTCTTGTCCATCTTGCCACAAAATGCTCATTATGTATAGTGTTTATTGATTTATTTTTAAAGGTATACATTGCCACACATCTTCTACAATATCATCTTGGATGAGTAACAGAATATAGCAATTAACACATCCCAAAAAATTAAAACCATTACAGCCAGTCAAGACTTTCATCACATTTCCACTTAGCATGTGTTGGGTTTAGCAATAGCAATAGCCAGCATACTGCCCCTCACAATCTGGGTCCTTATTTTACTCACCTCAAAAGAATGGAAGGCTGGGTCAACCTTGAGCCAGTCAAGATCAAACAGGATCAAACTGTGGGCATGGTTAGCCTGTGATACTGTATTCTAACCACTGTGCCACCAGGGTTTAATTTAGTTCTCCGTGGCCTACCGGAAGGCTAAAGAGATATGGACCCTGTGTGTCTTTGGTGAGAGGCTGTTCAAAAGATTACCTTCCCAGCATATTACAATTCCTAGAAAATTCAGCTAAGACAATGCATCTGAAGAATTTTAGCATTTGAGAACTCAGGTGGGAAAGGTATATCTTTGTAACTTTGATCTGATAGCAGCTAAGTAATTACAAATAACTAGGATACTTAACAAATGTCATAATAAATTATAAAGCCTTGTTTCTGAACTAATGAACTACCCTGTTTCCCCGAAAGTAAGACATCCTCCGAAAATAAGACCTACTTACAATTTTGCCTCTCACTGAAATAT
>JANHFO010005130.1:0-10247 GCA_032468095.1 Pareas carinatus
CCATCTGCCATCTTTGTACTGAACCAAAAAAGGAGTCAAAGCTCCCAGTGGGAATGGTCCAATAGAGATAGACCAAATCACTGGTGCCATCAAGGACCGAGAAGTTCCCTAGGATGGATTGGATAGAAACTGCATTTTCAATATTTGAAATTGGGAACAAAAGAGAGAAAATGAAGGAAAACGTTGAAATAATCTTTGTGGCAGTAAGAGTTAACTCAGTACTGTGTTTGGAAAATATTTCCGTATATGGTGTTCACAAGTTTCGCATTCAACTTCTCTTGGATAAAGAGCAGTTGAAAATGGGAAGGAATATTCCAAAGGGACCAGGCAAAACAACAGAATTCCAGCACAATATTAACAAAAGATCGAACTTGCAGGAGCTAGTATGAAACAAGGTGTTGAAGTGTTAGGCAACTACTGCAACAAGCTGATAGTGAAGAAGCAAGTAGTTGCTACAGTGTTTGATCTTGGCACACTGCTTATAAGTAAACCAATCAATATCTGAAAATCTCACAATCCTTGAAGCTGACCTGTGGTGGCATCAGTGGAAAGCGGGGTAGAACGTTTGCGCCCTGAGATTCCATAGAGGTTGAACTTATATCTATGAGAAGGAGCCAGGTTGGTCACAGTGATTTCACGGGAGCCTCCCTCCACAGGCAAGGCTTGGGGTTGGCCATCAGCATCCTTGTACTGGACCTGGAAGGAGTCAAAGGTCCCAGTGGAGACGGTCCAATGAAGATGGACAGAATTGCTAGTGACGTTCAGGACGGAGAACTCTCCCAGGGTTGGTTGGATGAGAATTGCCACCACGGAGTTTGTGGTTTGAGCTAAAACAGGGATATGAAAATAAAGGCTGTTAGAATTGCTTCTTGGGGATGCAATCCAACAATTGAAACATTCAGCAACAAGGCAGCTTATAAAAGGAACCAAGAATGTTCATAGATGATGGCACAAGAAGTGAAAAGCGACAGTCAAGATGACGTGTGAAGCTGACCTGTGGTGGCATCTGTGGAGAGGGGACTAAAGCGTTTGCGTCCAGAGACTCCATAGAGGTTGAACTTGTATCTACGAGAAGAAGCGAGGTTGGTCACAGTGACCTCACGGAAATCTCCCTCCACAGACAAGGCTTGGGGTTGGCCATCGGCATCCTTGTACTGGATCAGGAAGGAGTCAAAGCTCCCAGTGGGAACGGTCCAATAAAGATGGACAGAATTGCTTGTGGTGTCGAGAACTGAGAACTCCCCCAGGCTGGGCTTAATTTCTATGGTCTTGTCTGGTTTCTCTTTTTTTGGTTCCTGAACGGCAGCTATAAGGGACAGGGAATAAAAAGAGTAGTTGTCAGCACCATTCCTCACTAAGACTGCTTTCCCTTGCCAATTGAAGTAAATCTTTCCGAAAAAAATATAGGAAATACACTTTTGATGCATGTTCTTTGCATGTTCATAATAGTTCAATTGATAGCTAACGTTTGCTGATTTATCGTTCATAACAAAGTAAATATGTGCGGGAAGATGACAAGAAAATATTGAGGAAATATTTTCCTATTTTTCTTATATTAAAAGGAGAAGGAAGCGGAGCTTTCAATGATTGAAGAAAAGCTGTCAAAGCTGGTTGGCTCATGGTATTGCTAACCTGTCACAGCATCTGCAAAGATAGGTCCAAGGCGCTGGGTCCCCAAGGTGCCATAGAGGTTGAATCTGTATCTTTGGAAGGGAACCAAATTGGGAATGAGGACTTCGCGGGAATCTCGGTCCATAGGCAGGGTTTGATCATTGCCTTCTGTGTCTTGATACTGGAGCAAAAAGGAATCAAATCCGCCTGAGGGAACTCTCCATGTCAGACGGACAGAGTTGCTGGTCACCTCTGATACAGCCAGATCACTAAGGACAGTTTTGTGGACAGACACATCCTCCTGTGGTACTGTGGAAATAAAAGATAACCATTGTCAGGTCTGCCTTCTCCAGCTTCTTCACTTCGCTGGCATCCTGCCATAAATTGCAAGGGAGGGGAAGGTATTTGAGGCAGTAACATGTGGGCCTGGGAATGAGCAGGCAAAGGCGGGAGGGGAGGCACGTTGATATGAGACAGCAGTGCCAAACCAGAATAAATCAGCCTCCAAGGCCCGGAAACTGAATGTGAAACTTCATCGCGAGGCACAAAGCTCCCAGTCACTCTCAAAATATCATAAAGGCATCCTGACCCTGATGGACTGGTCAAGGGGGGAAGGCCAGAGAATGGAGGAAAAGTATAACCTTTGTGCGGGAATATTCAGATCTAGCTTTACTTTCGCTGCAATCACGTAATTTTAGTAAAAGAACCTGTCCTTTCAACCAACTGGAGTCGAGGGTCTTTCTTTCCCAAATATTTAAGTTGGGGCAGGTCTGACAGCCACCCTCCTTGAGATCTCTAGCTCTTCTCCATCTTTTAAGACATCGGTTATGTTTTTACGTCTGCAGTTCTAGGTCTAGCTCTGTATGGATCTGTATAAATTGCACTCCTTTTATTATTTACAGTAATAAAGCAATATATTGGTGAGCTATTGTTTTTAATGGATTATATTTGACTGCCTAAGTTCCCAAGCCTGGGGTGCTAAATCTGATAAGGGCCTTGTTTCCTGATTTTACGATTAACCGACCTAGTCTCTCGGCTACTGTGTATATTTATTTTGGATGTTTTTATATTTTTGGAATTATAAGCTGCCCAGAGTCATTGACTGAGACGCGTGGTTATATAAATCGAATAATTAAATATAAATATGTAAGAATTTATGTATTTATAGCCTCCCCACATGTCCTTGCTTTTAATGTCTGATAACGTTTTATGTTTTAATTGTCTATGTAACTGTAATCTGTGCAGGTTTTTAGAAGGAGTGTTTCCCCAGTCTTGTCTTTTTCCTTCATATGAACATCCATTTTTGCATCCACCTCTTGGAAACACGCTTCTTTTTCAGATGCATCCCTCTCAACATTTCCATTCTTCGCCAACTCGATCTGAATGGGGTGGCTCTTTCGATCTTTGGTCTAGGCGCAAATATACAGTTACTATCTCTTGAAGGCTGCCTCGGAGAGAAGCTGAAATCAAGCATTATCCTTGGGAAGAAAGCAACAGCGTAGGGAGGAAACATCGCATGCCTTGTAGGGAAATTCTGTGGCTCTCTTAGCCATCCCACTGACCTGTCATGAAACTTATGGAAGCAGAGTCCAGACGTCTCTGGTTGGAGATGCCATAGAGGTCGATTGTGTATCTGTGGGAAGGAGCCAGGTTGGAGATGGTGATTTCACGGGAATCTCCCTCAATGGGCAGCTCTTGGAGTCTGCCCTCGGCATCCTTATACTGAATTAAAAAGGAATCAAAGGTCCCAGAACGGACCGTCCAGGACAAATGGACAGAATTGCTGGTGACAGTGGCAGAAAGGTCTTTAAAAGAGGCAGGAGCTTTTCCTGTACTGTCAGAGCCTACAACAAAAAAACAAAAGGAAAGAACACAAGGAATATCATTTTAATAGAATATGTCTTGCTTTAATAACAACAGCAGCCACAATTTATTAGAGCTGAGTGCCGCCTGACTCTCACAATAACAATAGATGCAAGCTCTCCAGAATGCTTGGATAGGGGACAGGATATAAAATTTGCAAATCAGTACAACAAATAAATCAATAACTGAGCAATGCTGAAAGAAAGACAAGGCCATAAGGTCAAAACAGGGCTTAGAAAGTCCTTGAAAAACTCACACAAAAATGGAGAATTGCAAGGAGCTAGGCCAGTGATGGCGAACCTTTTAGAGACCAAGTGCCCAAACTGCAACCCAAAAGCCACTTATGTATCGCCAAGTGCCAACACTGCAGCACGCACTCCTCACACTCCCCCAGTGACACCCCCGCACCCTTGGCGATGCCCTACATCCCCCAGCAACCCCACCACCACCTTGTGGCTGTCTGCGCACACACACACCCTGTGACTGTTGGAGTGCCCCTACACTTTCCCATTACTCACGGGTCACCCAACATCGCCATTATGGGAAAGGAGCCCTATGTCCGTCTAAAGAATGTTTTTTTTTACTTTGCTGGGGCGACGGTGTGCGTGCCGGCAGACAGAGCTCTGAGTGCCACCTCTGGCACCCGTGCCACAGGTTCGCCATCACTGAGCTAGGCGGTGGGAAAGGTTGGGCAGGAAAACGTCATCATGCAGTTGAAATACAGTTTGAAAATGTACAACATCATGAAATACAATGCACATTGTGTGAAGGAGGAACATCAGTGAAATAACCTGTAATGTAATTATGATAGTGACCAAAATAACTATACAAGCAAAAGTTGTAGCAGTAGCAGTAATAAATCTCTTTCATTTGGACCTGCTCAAAAACTGCATTGCTTCAGCTTATTATCAAAAAGAGGAGTTTTTAGATGAACGAATTAGATGAACAAATAGGCTGCCTTAACGATGTTTTGAAGCATGACGACTGTCTGTCTTGTCTGAAGGTGGTTTGTTTGGGCTGTTTCAGCAATGTTATCCATAGTCTGAATTCTGCAAATAGAGCAACTGGTAATTTTCTTTGGAAGCTCATTTCAATGACAACACTTCAATGTTTCTCAATCTTGGCAACTTTAAAAAGGGTGAGCTTCAACTCACAAAACTGGTTGCAAAGCTTTGTTTAAGAAAAATACTATCTGTTAGACTGGCTCCAATCCCTTCAGGAAAGAACTCCATTATAGTTAGAGAAAATACTTTTACTGAGAAGTGGATTACAGTGAAGTGAAGCAAGCTCTGGCAAAACCTTGCAAAAAGATACAGGTTGATAGCGAGTCCCCTACCCTCCAGCCCGTTCCTGGCCAATCAGGACAACGTCTATTGTTTTGGGATCCAGGACAAAACGGTTAAAGCTGACACGAAACTTCTAGCCGTCATCCTTGAGCACAGCAGATAATAGGTCTCCATTCCAGGCATCAGCCTGCATTCCACCAGAGATCCATCACTCCCTCCTAAATACTCTAACCCTACACAACTCCCTCCTAAATACTCTAACCTTACAAACTCCAAGGGCCCTCCAGCACACATCCCAAACCAAATTCCACCTTCCTCTCCCCCCCGCATTTATGGCAGCGCAGGTACACAGTGAAGCAAATGAAGATGACTGCCGCTGACATTCATAATCTTGAATAGTCACTAAATGAGGCACTCAGTAAGCAAAGACTACCTATATTAGAATTCTGGGAATTTGAATCCACATATCTTAAAGTTGCAAAGATTGAGGGACACGGCAGCAGCTGATTTGACTTTGTGCCCCATCTCACTTCCAATTCATGAATGAAAACAAGGAGTCCTTGACTTACAACAGTTCATTAAGTGACTGTTCAAAGTTACAACGGCACTTTGTCTTTTTTGTTGTGCTTTTTAATTTTTTAATTTTGGGGTGTTTTGTATTTTAATCTTTTTCAATAAATAATCTTAATAAAAAATAAAATAAAATGGCACTGAAAAAAGTGACTTATGACTGTTTTCCACACTTATGACCGTTGGAGCATCCCCATGATTACGTGAATAAAATTCAGACGCTTGGCAACTGACTCATATTTATGACGATTGCAGTGTCCCAGGGTCATGTGATCCACTTTTGCAACCTTCTGACAAGCAAAGTCAATGGGGAAGCCAGATTCACTTAACAACCAGGTGACTAACTTATCAGCTGCAGTGATTCACTTAACAACGGTGGTTAGAAAGGTCATTAAAATAGGGCACAACTCACTTAACAAATGTCCCACTTAACAACAGAAAACATGGACTCCATTGTGGTCGTAAATCGAGGAGTACCCGTACTGTGCTTGGAACCCATCGCTTACCTGTCACTACTTCCAAGGATGTGGGGCCGAATGGCTTACGGTCTAGGAACACGTAAAAGTTGAATTTATATTTTCGAGAGGGCACCAAGTTAGAAATCACAGCTTCTCGGGAGTTCTTGTCCATTCGAAGCACTTTGGGCTTGCCCTCGGCATTCTTATATTGGATCACAAAGGAGTCAAAAGGCCCAGTGGGGGCATCCCAGGAAAAGCGAACTGAAGTGTCTGTGACTTCTACAAGAGAGAAATCTCTCAGCCAGGGTTCCTCCAGTTCTGCTGTTGACAGGAAAAAGGAAAGAGAAAACGGTAGTATATTGCATATTCAGTTTGTCGAGGCATTGAAGAGGTGAGGAGGTTGAAACAGCAACAGATTTATTATAACACGTCTTAACCGGAACAGAAGCAGCAAGGATTGCTGCGCAGCTGTATTTATACAGTTTTGCCACTAGGCGGCGACCAATGAAAATGCAAGAAAACTCCTGTGAGAATGACCCTGCCGACAGGCAGTCTGGGGTTGCAACAGGCCCAACTGTCAGCAGTGAATCTGTGTTTTCTATTAATGTAGGCCAATACATAAGAGATAGCTAGGAAATTCTTGGAAGAAGAGGAAAGTACAGATGATGGGAGAAAATAGGGCTATATGTATAAGTCTTGCAGATCTCACCTATGGGTGAATAAATAAAGTATACTGTATTACATTATGTTTACATAGACAAAGAAGAATGGTTGCTTTACAAAAATTAGTTTTAGCCCATTCAGAAACTAGTGTCTCGGGAAGAATTCAGAGTAAGGATTACAGAGGTGAGTACAGTTAGTCCTCGATTTATAGCAGTCCATTAATGACTACTCAAAGTTACAACGGCACTAAACAAAAAGTGACTTAGGACGATTTTTCACAGTTACGACCTTTGCAGCATCTCCATCATTGTGGGATCAAAATTCAGATGCTTGGCCACTGGTTCTGATTTATGACGGCTACTGAGTCCCAAGATCATGGGATCAAACAGTTGTGAACTTCAGACAAGCAAAGTCAATGGGGAAACCTGATTCACCGGGGTACCAACTCATCAAGTGCAGCGATTCACTTCACCACCATGGCAAGAAAGTTTGGAAAACAGGGCAAAACTCATTTAACAAGTGTCTCACTTAACAACAGACATGTTGGGCTCCATCGTGGTTATAAGTTGAGGACTACCTGCAGTGTGTTTGTGAAAAAGCCACTGATGGAGGGAGGAGGCTATCCAGTCTCTTTGCTCTTGGGCTGCTTCTAGTTCACCAAAAGGTGACTTTGAAGATGAATTAAAGCAGACTTAGCCCTTCCCACCCAGCAAATGTATCCTCCATCCCTGGAGGTTTTCAAGAAGAGCCTAGAAAGCCATTTGTCCAGATTGATATAAGATCTCCTGCCATGGTCAGTGGGTTGGACTAGAAGACCTCCAAAGTCTCTTCCAACCTTTTTATTCTATGTTCTAAGTGAGAGTCAGACTCCTGAGCAATGACACAGACTGCATCGGGACACAGATGGAACACAGAAAATGTCCATCATCATGTCAGGAATATACATTCCACGATCTTTTGTGCTAGAAAAAGGAAATCGGGAATAGAGCAAAATCAAGACTGGACAGCCACTTGTCTGAAATGGTATAGGTATAGGTGGCGAACCTATGGCACATGTGCCGCAGCAGGCACGCAGAGCCCTCTCTGTCGGCACGTGAGCCAAGTTGCCCCAACACCGCCCCAGAACTGAGCATGCTCAGAAAGGAGTAGCAGTGCCAGACGATGACGTCATGGAGCCATGCACATGCCCAGAAAGAGAGTAGCGGTGCCAGGTGATAACATCATGAGCCATGACTCATTAGTTGTGACTCATACGGGCACTCAGTGCCTAAAAAGATAGCCATCACTGGTATAGGCTCTCCTGCTTGAGCAGGGGGTTAGGCTAGAAGACCTCCAAGGTCCCTTCCAATTCTGTTGTTCTTTGTTCTGTATTCAAGATGCCAGTTGGAACTTGATGAATTCAAGGAAAACAGGGAGGTACCTGTAATTTTTGTCAAGATGGAGGCGTCGTAGCTTCCACCAGGTCTCTCTCCATGTAACTCAACTTCATACTCTGTACCAGGGTGCAAATCCACTAAGTCGACAGCTCTCTCAGTCCCAGGAATGCTGATTTTTCGGGGGGGCGCATCAGATTTGGGATCCCTATAGTAGAGGATAAACTTGTGGAAGAAATTGGACAGAGCTGACCATGTCACACGGAGCTGGTTTGGAGAGACTTCGGTCACTTGCAGGTCTTTCAATGGAGCTTCGGGAGTCAAGATGGGTGAGGTGATGGTCTGGGTCTTGTCGTTTGTTGGTGAACTTGGAGCTGAAGGAAATAAGAGATTGGAGGTGAGAAAACCAGAAACTCCGTCTCTCTCTTTTTTTAAGTTTCAGCACCCCTTGCCAAGTCTGGCTAGCATATTTCTCTACTTCTTAGATTTTACAGAAGGCGCCTTAGCCAATGAGGATGTCTGTGTCTGCAGGCGTGTACAGGGTCTTCGACGTACGACCACAATTGTGCCCAAAATTTCAGCTGTTAAAGTGAGTTTTGATCCGTTTTAGGATCTTCCTTGCCACCATTGTTAAGTGAATCATGGCAGTTAAGTTAGTAATACAGATGTTAAGTGGATCTGGTTTCCCCACTGATTCTGTTTGTCAGAAGGTCCCCAAAGGGGATCGATCACATGACCCCGGCGATACTGCAACCGTCATAAGTACATGTCAGCTGCCAAGCGCCCGAATTTCAATCATGTGGCCATGGAGATGCTACAATGGCTGTACAATAGTCACTAAATGAATGGCTGTACCTCTGCCTCTGCCTCTGTGTGTGTGTGTGTGTGTGTGTGTGTCTTGATTGCAGTTTGAATGCCTGAGCCTTTGAAATGTGACCGATTACTACATCGGAATCAATAACAGGAAAGAAATCCTGTTTTATAATCCAAAAGCCAGAGTCGCTCTGTGAGAGAGATGATTCGTCTCTTTAAATCTGAGAAATAAATAATATTCCAAACCCTATACTAGGTGAAACAGAAATCCACAAAATGTGTGAGATCTGGATTTCCGAAGCTCCATAGTTAAGTACTGAAAAGCTTCAAATGTTCTACCTCAATTAAAGTGAACCTAATTTCATATTAAAGGGTTTTCTATGGTTAATATTATGGAAGTACCTATAACACATATCAATATGTGCAATATTTTGAGCAGAAGGTGACTCCTTTTTAAGTAGTCACAGTAAGGAACTAAGCTGTATAAAACATCTTATATTAAATAATGACTCATTATGGCAATAAGCAAGATGCCAAATTCAATACTTATGCATTGCCTTAAATACCTCAACTTGTCAGAACCAATGTCAAGGAATAAGAGGACAGGGAAATTAATTTTAAAAAGCTTAACAGAATGGCTGGTGTTAATCCATGAATTATTTTGTAAGTAGGAATTGAATTTTGCTATTTAGCTTTCAAGATTTTATCCTTCCTTTCCTGCTTCTTTTAAGAAGCACTGATTTCGGTGCCAAATTTTTCTGAACTGGAAACTTGATTGAAAGATAAAAGAACTTCCATTCAGAGCAAGGGCAGTGCTTCCGTTACCATGTAACACCCATTTCTAAATAGACAAACTTTTTAACATCTTGACCAGCCCATTTCCTCCGTTACAGTATCTGGCTATTTTCTGAGGGTGGAAGTATCTGCATAGAGCACCCAATTCTCTCATTTTTATCCACATTTTACATATATACCAGGGGAATTCGTAAAAAAGCCTCCGTTTGGTTATTGATGACAGACACTCACAGATACAGAACTTTTATTATATACATTAGAATACTATAACATCACATTACTTTTTGACATAATCGCCGTTCAAATTGAGGTACTTGTCATAACGTCTTGCAAGGTTTGAAATTCCTTCTGCAAAGAAATCTCCCTCCTGGGAATGAAGCCAGAAGAGGAGAGAGTCGCTCAGCGCTAAATCTGGACTATAGAGGGGATGATCAAAAACATCCCAATGGAACTGGTCCAAATGTTCTTGGGTGCGTCTAGTGGTGTGCGGGTGAGCATTACTGTGAACCAACATCACACTGGAAGTCAACATGCCCCGACGCTTGCGTCGCACCACTTCGTCAATGGCCATGCACTTCACCATGCCGTTCCAGGGTGGCTTCATTCCCAGGAGGGAGATTTCTTTGAAGAAGGAATTTCAAACCTTGTAAGACATTATGAAAAGTGCCTCAATTTGAGTGGCGATTATGTCAAAAAGCAATGTAGCGTTGCAGTTTTCTAATGTGTATAATAAAAGTCTAATTGATAATTAAAGAGCATTTTAATTTACAAATTTGTTTCATTTACATATGTTTTGCAAATCTCTGATACATGAT
>JANHFO010005131.1:64496-80792 GCA_032468095.1 Pareas carinatus
TATGCTGAGCAGAGACAAGCTATAATCCATCGGTCAGCCTCAAAGGGGTTTCTGGATTTTAATCCACTCCCCAACAGGCTGATCCTTTGCATGTAGGCTAAGAAAAGTATCTTCTTGACCCTCCTTTGTGAGGATTAAAAAAGTCAAGGTGGAGGCTAAAACTATGAAAATGAAGCCTGTCTGTTTTTTACATGTGTATGTGAAGGGTTTGATTGTGTAGTTGTGGATGTCATCCTGACCTGTTTTAACTCATCCTGTGAACAATCTTTATGCACATCCTTGAGAGTCAGAGTTTATTTGAAGGTGTCTCTGTAGTTTATTTTAGAACTGTCCTTTCCTTCCTGTAAGGACCAATTTGTGTATTGAGTATTGTTTGTGTATTCTGGCATATCATACATGGACTAGCAGTGTCAATATATATCACTAGTCTATATATGATGTAACATACACTAAATTATAATGTGTGTTAAAAGATTGAGTTAACCTTATATACCAGGAATAGATAGAATGGTATCCAAGGTCCCACTTAAAACTACAAGAACCTTTTTTTAAAGCTTCCGAATGCAGAAAATCCATGGCACAGTTTCTCACGGTTTCACCTGGAACACATATAAATGTTTGTGGCAACTGTCCTACAATATAATAGACTTAACATTATTTCAATATAAAAGAGAATGTGGTCATGCCTACTTAAAAAAATGGCAGGGTATTCATAAAATATATTCCAAATTTAAAAATATTTCATTTAAAGTCCAAGTTTCAAATCTATATGCTTTCTCAATATCTAATCAAGCATAAATTTTATTGTTTTATCCAATACCTCTTTCGTAAATTTCTGTCCAACATACACAATGACCACCCCCTTTTGTTCCTCTTTATCTTGTCTGCATTGCACTCCTTCACTCAAAACCGTTCCATACATTTCACAAAATTATCCCAATTAATTAAGATCCCCTCTGGCATTAACCATCTATAATTTATTTCTTTAACCTTTAAATTATTCATCAGGAAATAATCATAAATTTTATCTTATTTTCTTAGAAATCTACTTCAACACCTTGTTGTATGACACGACTCATTTCTTGCTCTTCTCAATTTTTCATCTCTTGCTGTTGTTTTTTATAAGTCTTACATGGACTTTCCTAGGCAATTTGTTTCTCCTCATGTATTTCATATTCCTTTGGAATATCTTATCAATTTCGACTTGTATTTCAGCTTTGTTTATTAAGATTTCTTTTGATGACCTTTTTTATCTTCTAAGGAAATTTCTCTTATTTCAGAGATTTCTCATAAAAATTCAAAAGTCTTCCTTATTTTTAAAGTATTCAGTTAATCCAAATTTCCTTTAAAACAATCCTAATCAGTTATTAAATATACTTATAAATTCATTAAGATCTTTTCTTCCCCTTTTGTGGTAACCCGCCGCCTTTTTCTTTCTAGAATTTCTATTCCCAGTTGGGGTATTTTTCTTCTTTTTGTTAATCCAGAGAAGGAATAGAAATTGGGCTCACACAAATTTAACATGCTGCTGACAGTCAGCTGTTCAGTGGTTATGCCGCAGCTGTTTTTTTCTGCTTGTCTGCAACTTGGGCTGCCTGTACACAGGCAGTCTTTCTCCCGTTCGTTTGAAGAGATTCTCCGTTCATATGGACCAATCGCTATATGATCCGGGCTTCCTAGATGCCTCTTATTCCTCGTCGCCTCTATGTTTGGGGTCCCTGAACAGAGTCAAACTGGACTTAAAAACCAAAGCCCTGGTCTCTTCAACTCGTACCATCACAACATCAAAATGGAGGTCTCACAACGTCAAACCAGAATATGAATAGCATGAGAAATAGTTTTTAAAATAGTAAAATTTATGCTTGATTAGAAAAATGAGAAAACACAGATTTTCAGCTTGAACCTTGGGGAATTATTCTTTGAATAGCAGGAGAATTAGTTTTTTTTAAAAAAAGGAAAAAGAAACCTGAACTTTAAATGAAATACTCTCAATTCTGGGATTTATTATATTAATAGCTTGTAAAAAGGGGGGGGTAGGAATTAAAATTGTATGAGTTAGTTATACAACTTACTCAGACAACATGCTTGTTGGAAAATGTATTATTTTAATTATTGTGAAAAATAAAAAAATCTAAAAAAAAGTGACGGGAAAGTTCTTTAACCTGTTACTTTGCAGAGGTAAACCACGGCATCTCTCTTCTACTCATTAAAGCAGCGCTTCATTTTTTTTCAAGCTTCTCCACATGAACATGAAAAAAGGTCCTGTTGTAAATTATCAGCTGATTAATGTGCTTCATAAAGCAATTTGCACCTTTCTTACACAGAAGCCTGGAAAAAAAAACCTGTTTTGATGAATAGCATAGATCTTCTGGGCTTGCATGAGGCTAAAACATTCCTTCTGAATCATTTTTGAAGCATGGATAGATTTATATCCAGAACCCTTGGAGGTGAGGAAAATTCTGGTCAGGCATATACTTTGCATTGTTTGCTTAGCTACTGAAGTCCTTGTCCTTTTCCAAAATGTTAAATGCAACCCTGTGATCACCAAACATTTTCCTACCCCTGCCCCTCTACTAATGAGAAAGTTAAACTGACTACATGGTGGTTGATCTTAAGCTCCAAACATAGCTGCAAAGAGACTGGATTTGTTTGTTGGCTCAGATAATCCCCTGAGCAGGCTGCCTGCATCCAGAACTCCTTTAACCATGGATGAGACATTTGAAAGAGAATAATAACACACTTTATATACTCCCACTTTTGGTGACTCAGACTCTGTGACACAGTCTGCAAAAAGATTTTTACTTGTGTGGGCCACACAGGCTGATTCCAGTACTTTGTCTAATAAAACTATTCTTTCCACAGCATGAAGGATAATCTTTCAGGAAAAGATGACAAAAATCATCTCATAGTCTTCCCCCACAGAGTAACTATCAGACAGAATATCAGTATCTGGGGGTTTTATAGAAAGGCTTGGAAGATATACTGCTCATTCTTAATCTCATTCCTTCTCAATTTCACTCCTTAACATCAAATAGTGTCATTTTATGCAGCAGTTGACTGATAGATTGGGGATGGATGGAAAGAGGCAGGAAGATGGCCTTGAAGCAAATATCCAGAAGCTGTTAGGTATCCAAAGAGGACAGAAGCATTTCTTAAATCCTTGGAAGTAGAATAGTGTTAAGAAGAAACTTGAGGTGACACCTCACTGACTCACTATAAGATGAGAGGAAGGGGAGAAAAATAATCTTGCAAGTTTTTGTTATTATCATAGCTAAACTCAATACATTATATTATAATTCTGGTATTTCTGGGGTTTGGGTTTCCTGATCTGGTCTACCTCAAAGGATTAAGTAGCTTTGTGGCTTTTAAATTTGGGACAGCTTGATTGAAAGCACCCTTTTTAAGCATTTGATAGCACTGTAGATAGGATACAAGTATATATCAATCAAATGAGAGAATCAGGCATGCTTGTGGGTTGTGAAAACACTGGTATTCCTGCAGGTATAATGTATTCCTGAACAACAGGATGAACACCTTTTTTTTCTATGACAGATGGGCAAAGCTCAAAATAAAAAAAAGTAGAAGAAGCTCATTCATTCATGGTGTGATTGTAAGCAGTAACCAAATTTATATCAGGAATCTGCAGATCTTCAAAAGCATGTTGTGTTTTAATAAAGGCTGGTGTGAAACTTCATCTCAAAGCTATTTCATGGAACAAAATGGCTCCCTTATAAAGTGAAATGATGAGTCATAAGGTCTCTCATGTAAAATTTTCACCAATAATTTTAAAAGAATCATAGAAGGGATTTTGGATGTATTTTAGTCCAACCCCCTGCCCAATGCAGGAGTCCTTATACCAATGATGATGAACCTATGGCATGGGTGCCACAGCTGGCACGCAGAGCCATCTCTGCCAGCATGTGCACTTTTGCGATGGGGATTGCTATGTCCAGAGCTGGGAAGTCTACTCTGGAGGGAGCAATGAGTGGAGGATACCTCCTCCCACTTGGAGGCAGCCTGTCTGGGGGAGACTAAAATGGTTATTGGTTAATTGGTTATGGTGCTGTTATTTAAAGAGTGCCAGGGGAAATGTTCACCCCTTCAGTTCAAACACTTATTGTGTGTGATAATTTCTACAAATAAAGTTCTGTTACTCCACACATCGTGTCCAGCCTTATTCTGTGGATTCTTCAGGGATGCTGGGGCTATCGGAGTGAGGCTCAAGCGGTGCCTGCTCAGCTTCCTGCGATGCGCCCCGGGTGGTGGTAGCAGCAAATAGCAGGGAACTGTAGGTCAGGTGGGGCAGGGAGGGTGGCCCAGCCAGCCCTTCACGCCCAGCGCCCCCAGCTCAGCTGATGTCCCCAGTGACCCCTCACGCTTGGCGACCATCTTGAACAAATGCTTGTCCAATCTTTTCTTGAAAACCTCAAGCAATGGAGCACCCACAACTCCAGGAGGCAAGCTATTGATTAATCAATTTCAGAATTAGGAAATTCCTCATTTCCTGGTTAGATTTTCCTCTGACAAGCTTCCACCGATTGCTTCTTGTTCTGCTATGGAGAATAAATCAGGCCCCTCTTCCCGTGACAGCCCTTCCAATATCGGAAGGCCATCAGGTTTTCCCTACATTTTTCTTTGTTCAGCTACATGCCCTTAGGCATTCATCTAACAGTTTAACCTCCTGATTTCTTATCAACTTTGTTACTCTTCTCTGCACGCTTTCTACGGTCTCAGCATCTTTTTTGTATTGTGATGACTAGAACTGGACACAGTATTCCAAATGTGGCCTCATTAGTGCAGCATGAAACGGTACTGTCACTTCACATGATCTTGATGCTATCACTCTGTTCATTCAGCCTAGGGCTGCATTGGCTTTTTTGGCGCATTGCTGACTCATACTTAGGTGATGGTCCACCGGAACAGAGTTTTTCAACCATTTTCAAGCTGCGGGTCCCAAAACATGTTGTTGCTACATGATGGATCCCATTCCCACGAATTCAACTAATTACTAATCAAATATTCATGCATATTACTTTTTCCAAATTTTTCTTTACCTGTCTGCAGATCCCCTGGCAACTTGCCATGGACCCCAAAGGGTCCCTGGACCCCAGGTTGAAAACGTCTGCCACAGAACAACTAGTTCCCTCTCACAGACAATAGTGTTAAGTCAGGTACCATCTATCCTGTACTTGTGCATTTTTTGGGGGGGGGGTAGGGTCTGCCTTACTTTTCTGATCACTGAGCTGTTTGTTGGATAGGGCCCAAAGCTCAATTCTGTCAAGATCCTTCTGAATCTTCTGCTCAAAAACCTGTTCCATCTATTGCAAATGGTGACTGAGACAAATCTCTTTCTGTCTTAGTGAAAAGAATTACACTGAGGTAAGTTTTAGCTTACATTCTTTCAGATCATTCACTAGTATTTTTCTTTCTTTGTTTGTTTGTTTTGTTTTGTTTTTCACATGGAACGGACTGAAGGGCATTGAAGAACAAGCTATACGGTGATTATGAACTCATGATGCACATGTTAAAGGTGACATGCCATAAAGTTTTGGGTGCCATGCCAGCATTCACTCAACAACTATTTTTGAAAACACACTCTATTCTCACACATATTTCTGAGGCTGCGGAGGTCACTTGAGATTGAGACATGCTATTGCACAGTTTCGGAACGCTCTGAAAATGAGAAGTTTTTTAACTTGTATTTCATTTTTATAATTATTTATCATTTCTTTATAGAATGCATAGCACCACACAGGTTTGTACTGTATTTTTTTAACTAAATGAACATGTACAGAATTGTTTGTCTTTTGTTTGAGGGGACAGTGATGCACCAATAAAGTCATGTTAGACATTTTCTGAATTTTTGACGCACTGAGCCTAAATTTTTGCCACCACTGATGCAGAGGTAATTGTCCTGTTAGTAAATATGTTTGTGTATTCTGTATCCCCTCTCATTTCCAATGCCTAAATGAAACCTTCAGAGTCATCTTTCCCTATGCAGCCATATGTTATTGTGTCCAGTTGCTTTGTTCAGAAGACAGCTTCAGTAGCTCCAAACAATTCATGCTCTTACAATGTGCTTTCTTGCAAAGCAAGCTTCTGAAAGTGATGGGCAATGACAGATACTCTTCCGAATGCTGATTTGCATAAAGTTCGGTATCATGCAAGAAAAACGAAATGATTCAAGTGCCAAGATTTTAATATTGCAAGCTAGGATGGGTGGCTATGTTTTATGTGTTGAATTATAAATCTGCCCTGGCCTATTTTCTGAAAAATGCAATATAAGGGGAGAAAATCCATTTTGTGTAAATTGGATACATTTTCTATATAAAATGTGCATTCTGCAGTCATTTGCCTATGACATGCACATTTTAGTATGCTTTCTCCCGAATATTAGATGTTTTATATGCATATATATTACATGCATATACATTTTTGAATGAAAAGCCGCACTGCAATGTTCTGATAATTTCCTATTATCACATGCAAAGTGCAACTTTTCTCTTTTAACAGTGGACCAAAGGAAAGTTTTCACAATTCATTACTGTCAATAGAACCATGTGCTAAGTAGTTGTATCTCTGAAAGTTATATTCTGTTTGCTTACTTTGAACTAAATATGGATCATAAAAGAGTAAAAGAGTTTACTTTCCTGTTATGCCACCCCCTTTTTTTTAACCTTGTCAGTACAAAGTGGGGGGATGAAAAGAGAGAAAGATAACATTAAGTTCTAAGTATTTGTTCGATACTGAACAGTAATAACCAGCCCACACACGGCTGGGGCTTGCTGCAATGATTTCCAATTAAATATGAAGCAGCACAAAGCTTATGTGGGAATGCACCACATCTTTCAAGTCATGTAATTTCTCCACCTAGACATCACTTATCCAATCCTGCCTACTCTTTGTCACACCTTTGAATTATGTGGGCAAAGGTAATAGTTACATTAGGGATTTTAAAAACGTTATTCTGGTATGTGTGCCCTTGTAAGTTCTTTTGTTTTTTTATGGATGAGTAGGTGAAAAGGAAGCTTATGATTACTAGGATACACCAAGGCACAAAAAACAATTATGGGATAATGAAAAAGTTGGGATAAAGATGGGGGTGGGAAGGTTAAAGGGGTCATTTTTAATTTTAAGAGACTCTCATATGCATGAATTTAAGTGACTGCTATCCAACAAATTGCTGAGAGGTTTCTGAGAGGTTTCAGAAACAAAATATATTGCAAATATATTGTATATATCACAAGACCGTAAAATTAAGGAGTATGATAAAATACCAGGAAGATTTAGTGGATTGGATTATTGGCCATCTAAAGAGGCTTTTATGACAGCATCAACTGCAAGCAAGTTATATCCTGATGAAGTCAGTGCAGACCTAGGAATGAATTCTAATTTCAGTCTGAGAAAATTATCAAAGGAGAATGATATAGAAGCCTACCTAATGCTCTAGATTTTTAATAATAATGCACAGAAGGCAGCAATTTTCAATACATATCAAATCATTGAATAAATGCATACATAAATGTTTTGCACGTATAATGAAGTCAAAGCAAAGGCTCCAACTGAGATCACCATAGATTTCAGAGATTTGGCAAGAAACCAACTAGAGTCACAAGGCCCAGATGAGAAATTAATCATGTGGACACTGTAACTGAGCGGTTTCCTCCACCCACAAGATGAATCTGGTTGTTACCTAAGAACCAAAAAGAGGTGTGAGAAGGGGGTGAAATGGTGCCATTTATGAGGAGGCCATTGTTAGTGGACACAGAGCACTGACCCTTATTAAAAAAGAGGAACTATTTGAGTAAATTATCACAACCAGCGAAGAGAGAGAAAAAGAGAAAAGTTTGTGTGTGAGAGAGAGAAAAGTAGGGGGGGTGAATTATTTTTTAAAGAAAGTTATCAACATAGTAAATGATTCTCAAGTGGCTGTCTGTGTGGGTTCTGGTATTCTGGGAGTTGTGATATTGTTTTGATTGTTTACTGTTCAATGGTACTATGATATAGTGAGGAAGAAAGAGAGTGAGAAAAGTTTAAGTGTATATCCTCTTACTATCTAAAAGAAAATTCAGGCTAAGTTGAAAACTATCTGAAAGCCTACGTGATCTTTGGATCGATGAGCAGCGGTTACACTGGGAGAATAGAGACCTATGGCCAGTGGCCCCCACCCTTTAGGGCCCCCAGGAATCAGGTTCCATGGAGAAAGGTTTTTCCACGAACTGGAGGGGGGGCCTGGATTTATGTGCTGCCTGCAACCTGTGAATGGAGCTTCAGTTGTTTATGCAGTCCGGTTGCTGCCATGCCACAGACTGGTGCTGCCAATGGGCCGAGGGTTGGGAACCCCTGTTGTAGGTTAGAAAGGCAACACTGCAACCTGGGTGAACTGGATGGTTTAAGAGATTAAGCCCTAAGAGTTGCAAATTCTGTACCCAGAGAGGTATCAAGATCACCATGAAAACTGTAGTTTGACTCACTCTTATGCCTTTGGGAAGTTGCTAAAAACCTTTTTCTTTCAGGGGATTAACTGTGTACCCATCAATGCCTATGCTAGTTGAATGTCATACTATATTATGAAAGGTTGTCTTACTTATTGTTATTTATGTTTTATTTATGTTTTAATATCAGTAAACCTTCTAGAATTCCTTTCCCCAGACAGAGGCAAAGATAAATGACATAAAATAAATGCATGTTGTTAACCATACTGTTGTCAAACTAGTTTGAAGAGATCACCATTAAACATCATTATAATGCCCTGTAGTATTTTTTAGTGAGTCAGCATGAATTTTATTAACTCACCATAGAGAAAAAAAATATTTGAGGTCATAGATTTATTAACTCAGGTCAATGTAGATTATGCAGCTAGAGCTGTATCCTCTGGATAATATAAACCACCTGGAATTATAAGGGCATTGATTAATCTGTTATCTTGAATGGATATTAATAAATCGGAGTTGTAGTCTTATGTCACTGAGTTTGATACAATTATAGCAATTTGTGAAACATTTGTAAACAGAATTCAGTTTCCTCAGGCTGATGGATTAGTTGTAGATGTTAATCAAACTTGCATTGTTAAGGAAAATGGATATGAAACAAGGTCCATGCTGAATTCCCTTGTGTTATCTATCAGGGAGGTTAGATATGTAGATATTTCTGTTTTAGCTATTCTATGTGCAAACTGTAAGAAGATCTTTGGACTTTACAGTTAAAAACTGATAGCCAAAAATGATGATGATGATGATGATGATGATGATGATGATGATGATGATGATGATGATGATGATGATGATGATGGTGATGATGTTATCCATTCAGTTGTGTCTGACTCTTGGTGATTCTATGATCCAGGTATTTCCACATCTTCTAATCTTAACACTATTTTCCATTTTTCTATCTTCTGGCTGCTGTCAGCTTTGATAGTGTCCGGTATCCATGTTCTTTGGTGGCCTACTTTCCTTTTACCACTAATTCTTTCAACGTGATTGCTTTTTCCAGTGAATTCTCCTGCATGACATGGCCAAAAGAGGTGAGATGCAGTTTTGTGATTTTGCCTTCCAGTGACATATCTGCTGTTATGGACTTCAGTACTTGCTTGTTAGGCACCTTTGCTGTCCTACAGCTGTGGAGCCTTCTCTAGCACCACAGTTCAAATGAGCAAATTTTCTTCCTTTTTTAAGGTCCAATTTTCACAACCATAGGTAGCTATGAGGAACGCAATAGAGTGGACTAACCTACATTTGATTGCCAAGCTGATTATCCTTGCCTTTCCATATTCGGCTCATGTTTATCAGTCCCCAAAATAGACTCCTGTGTTCAGAGGCTGCCAAAATAGTTGTAAGATGTTAGACAAATGATTCAAGAAAATTTACCGAAAGCTCAAATTTGCAGAAAATCTAAAACAAAAGCTAAAATGAAGTATTTTCATTTAAGAATCCTGGAGCACCAGGGAACTACCAGATGACTGGAAAAGGACTGATGTGATTCTCATCTTAGAAAAGGTAAAAAAAAAAAGATCCAGGAAACTACAGACCTATCAACCTGATATGAATACCTGAGAAGATCCTGGGAAAGATAAGCAATGAATCTGCAAACACCTAGAACCAGGCAAAATCATAACAAGAAGGCATCATGGGTTTGTCAAAAACAGATCATGCCAGGCAAATGATCTATTTCCAATTCTTGCTAATATAGGAGGCGTATGATTTTTAAGAGCTTTTGGAAATAAGATATACCTAAGTTGCTAGGATTGCCAAAGGAAAAAAATCAATAATAATTTATTTATTTTTCAAATTTATATAGCCACCTATATCATATATATGACTCTTGGAGGTTATACCAATTAGAATAATAAATAAGCATTTATTTATTACTAGATAGACTCAGCAAAGAGACACAGAAAACATTCTTTTCTGCCATTCACTTCTTTACTGGATTTTTGTAGCCCTACAATTTTAATGCAAACAACTTGTTCTATTGACAATATTGGGATCACATGGAATTAGGGGAGTGCTGAGGAAATGAAGTGATGCCTCAGGTTTAGAGTCTGTTGAAGTTTTTAGCTTTTGTATTTGTTTTTTTAACCGAGTTAAGCCAATTTCGGAGCTGCAAGTACACCTTTGGTGTTGCCTACCTCAACACTTAGATACTGTAACTGCTGTGACAATTTTGAGCAATTGCAGTATCAAAATTCCCCCAAATTAACTAGATAGGTTTCTGCAGATTTAGGGTTAAATTTTCTTCCTTCCCTTCTAAAAGATCAATGAGTTAGACTAATCTCTCCATCCTTATATTCAACGGATTTTTTCATAGTCTGAAGAGCAGAACTTTGAATATTTGTAAAACAGTTCTGAGATTTGCAGCACAACAAATTTTTTGTCATGTGACATCATAGATTTATTTGAGCTTTGCACAATGCCCTTAATTTTTCTCTACAAATCTGAATATATCTGTGGGGCAACTAGGATAATAAAGATGATCAAAACAGCTTATGTACCTTGCTTGACTATTGTAACAAAATATGATTCAAAAGAAACATTGGTCCAGGCAACAAATGACACAGTATAGAGGTTTATGCTAGATATTATGTTAAAATCATTCTCAGATGATCAATAGTTACAGACTATTATATACAAAATATGCTAAATTCAAAACCAGACCAATTGTCGACCTTGTGTTTTTTCACTAGGACAAATAATTACTGTTCCTCCCGAACACTAAGATGTTCCAGTTTAAACATATTCTTTTTTTAAGTTATATTCTTTCCTTAGATCTCATTTTTGAGAATGCAAGACATTTTAAAGTAAATATTTAGGCAGTACACATTAGTTCCTGTGATTTCTGAATAGCATGCTGACTTTTGGATTCCTTTGAGGGGTGAAAAATCTTGTTCAAAATATTCTTGTTGGGACTGTCTGCAACAAAAATCTAGGATTTTAGTAGCGTCAAATGCAATATGCAGACCTCCACACTGGGAAGGCCTGGGGAGAGATGGTTCCAGTACAATAAACATTATGTATTTGTTATTGTCATAAAGCAAACTGGTAACATATCAGTAGTACGTGACATTTAAAAAACTGCAGTGAGTAACAATCTGGTTGGAAAATATCCACATTTACCAAGCTGCCTCAGTTGGAAAAACCAAATATTCTAAAAGCAAGATATTTGGAGATCATTATTCTAGACTTACAGATATCTAAAGCAGTTCCCGCCCCCCAAATGTTTTGGGCACTAGAAATCAGTTCCATGGAGAAATGTTTTTCCATGAACTGGAGGGGCTGTGGTTTTGTGTGCTGCATGCATCCCGTGAATGGGTCTTGGCTTGTTTGCATGATCAAGTTGCTGGCATGTTGCGGCCTGGTGCCAATCCATGGACCAGGGTTTGGGGATCCCTAATATAAAAGGACTTTAGAACTCAAATACTGATGACCAAAAGCCTTTTTCATTGACACTTTAATAGATTTTTTAAAAAATATACTTGCAATAAAGCTTTTTTAAAAATCCCAGTTCATTACATCTCGTCTACTAGTATTCGTAAAGCTAAAATGGAACCACAAGCATATATGGACACATGTGGTCTATCTTCCAGTTTTAATGATATTTCTGAAGTTGTTATTCCTGGAAATGCTTGTGGGAGGTGGTGAGCCATTTCCCTCTAAGAAGGAATGACTCACTCTGGTTTCACTAATTTGCTAGCCATAAGTCTCTTGTTTTTGTATAATGCAGGAATGATGATCCAGATAAAGTTTTGCTACTAAAAGGAAAATTATGCAACTGTCTATTAAAATCTCATTTAGTGGACAGTCTGATAGAATGAGATATAATACATCAAAAGGACTGGATACTGAGTTAAACAACATGACCCAGGTCATAACCATGAACATCCATAATGTGTTTACCAATAAAGGATAATATTTGTAGCTCAGGATTGAAATGAGGAGTCCTTGGTGTTCTCTGAGTTGGCTTGTTTTCTTGCAGATGTTTCATTAGCCAAACTAGGTAACATCATCAGTGCTAGTAAGGAGTGCAGCTTTCTGTCGGATTATATTCTCTAAGAATCTCTAAGACCACCCCCACCAGCATTGACAGGGCAAGTCACCAAAATACAAACTGACAGCAAACAGCACTCCTTACTAGCACTGATGCTATTACCTAGTTTGACTAATGAAACATCTGCAAGAAAACAAGCAAGCTCAGAGACCAACAATGACCCCCCATAATGTGTTTAGTTTGTATTTTTCTTCAGTGCAATTCATGCACCAGCCATTATGATTTGTAAATACTGTGATATTGTGACCATTCTGGCTTTTTCGACAGTATTTGAGCAAGTCGTGAGTTAGGGTAATCAATGAAGTATGGACCTGATCGTTGATTTACATTATTGGAGTATCAAGTTTTCTTCTAGATTTGCTTAGCCCTCATCAGCTCTAAACCATTTTGCTTCTAACCTGACACAAACTTCATTGTGTTAAATCAATATATTAAAAGTGCAGAGATTTAGGCTATCAAAGATTATTGTAAAAACTGATACGTTGAAATTTCTTTTCCATGACAAAGTGTCATACCTATGTAGTTTCACATGATTGCTTGACAATTTAATAAAATGATGTACTGATTTAAACCAAATGTAAGGGGGAGGGAATGCATTCAAAAGTGGATGAGAATTGGTCTTTTAATTGCCTTGCCAATGAATTTAGATTACAGAAATATGATGATTCCTCCAAATTTCGCAACATATTGATGACCTTGGATTCTAAATTCTTTTTACAGTTTTATTAAAGTTATACAATTATTTACAGCCTATATTTTGATCTTTGAAGACAGAGTGTATTTTTCCATATATTAAATCATAAAGATAGTAGAAGCAGTGTCACTTTGTATGTCAAAAAGAGCATGGTGTCAGGCAAATAAAGAACCTCAAAAGAAGCGAACTCCTCTCCAGAATATCTTGGGAAAGAACCATTCCAGTGTCCATAAGCAATGAATATTAAACACAAGCTCTTGTCTCTCTGATCAAAATATTCATGGTGATCTTGAAATGGAATATGAATTCAAGGAGGCATTCATAAAGAAACTATTTTAGCAATGGAAGACTTCAGTTAACCTTAGGTATGCTGAATTGCAAATATCAGAACTGTACAGGCAAAGCTTTCCCATGACACTCTATTGAATTGAAAGTTAGATTTTAAAAAAGCAGAGTAGAAAGAGTATTGACACTTTTGAACTTAGGTGTTGAAGAAAACTTCTGAGAATTTCATGAAGAGTCAAGAAAACAAACAAATGAATCATTGAACAAATCAACCCAGAGTTCTCATTCAAGATACAAATTACCAGGCTGAAATTTTGGACATGTTATGTGAAGACCTGACTTTCTTGATACATGTATAATGCTGGAAAAAGTGGTCCCTACCCCCAAAAAATGAGGATAACCAAAAGTACAGTGGATGTTTCCACCACACTGATAAAGGGTGGCCAGAAGACCTAAAGGACCAAGCTGGGGAGAGACCATTTTGGAGAACATCTATTTATAAGAGTGTTGAGAGTCATTATTAATTTGATGGCAGATGATCAATCAAACAGAGGTATTCAATAACCAGGTCTAGAACTCTCAGAGCAAATGCAAATCCTAGCTTATATCCAAGATCCAACATGCTAATTTTATAAAAAGTTACTTTACAAACATTATAAGTTTGATTAGGGATACTATAACTGACTCTACTTTCACTGAAAAGTAATAATAATGGTCAGGTATACCATTGCTAAATTTAAAATGTCACCAAAAGAGTGCAACCCTTCTATGATCCAATGGACATTTTTTTACAAAATTGTTCGTTTGCGTACTTCTTTCAATTCTTGTAAGCTCATATTAAGTCATCAGTAATTGTATCTTGAAGGATAATTAGTAGGGCTGAACAACGTGTTCAAATGCTTAGCAAATTTTGTTATATGAGTGAAGCAACCATCCTTGAAACATTAAGTGGTTGAATTCTTTAGAAGGTTCATACAGATTCTTAAAAGTTGGTCTCAGTTATCTGTGCAGGCTTGTATATGCATGTAGACAATACTTCCCCTGAGACCACCAGTTACAGTAGCTATGTTTTTCATCTTTTTAATAATTAGCTAAGAGTAGTAAAGAAGGATGAGTTAAGGAAGTTGAATTAATCATTTGCATCTATTTTCATTTCAAGAGATGGACAGCAGATACTCTGTCTTTTTTGTTGGTTTAGTTTTGTTTGATTTTTATTAGTAGTCTAGTTTGACAAAGACAAATGGAAATTTATTCAACAAATACCGTATTTGACCACATATGAATAAAGATTTTTTAAAAATATCAAAAGATAACAATGTTGGAACAAAAATGGGTAAAAGTTGCTGATCTATAGCTTCCAAAAATTCACAACATTGTCATACTGAGGCAATTGAAACAGGTAAAACTCTGACCTTTAAAGATGCCTGTACAACTGTGAAGTTGTTCCAACACATCCTTGATGCACTCCTTTGGGCAGAACACAATCCAGAAGTTGTTTCCTCAGTTGGAAAGGAAGATGGTGATTTGAAGACAGAGAGTTGCATTTCATCTCTTGTCATGAATTCAGTCTATTTTAGCCTTCTTAATGTTTAATTTTTATTTGAAATCACTGGAAGAGATCATTGGGCATATGTGTTAAACTAATTTGTTGATTTAGTTTTACCTCCACTTTTCACCTAATAAAGAGAGTCAATCAATGTTCTGAAGCAGTACCTGAGTGAAATAATAGATTGGAAGATGGTTAGTAAACTGGGAATCAAACTAGACAAGATGGAGACACTACTGTAGCTTGTTCTAGAAGATTGCACATCTTCTAAATTGTCAGATACAAAGCTCTATAATATTGAAGTGATCCTAATAGTTATGATTAGATTTGATCTATTTCAGCTAATTAATCAACATTCCGAATATGGATAGGGATCGCTTTGCCAGCTTTGCCTAACTTCCTAGTTTGAATTATTACAATGCATTATAGGTTTGGCTGGTTTTCAAAATGGTCTAGAAACTTCAATTAATCTAAAACATGGAGAGCTAGCTAAAGTATTAATTTGGATTGCCTAATGGAATTGTATTATGTCAATGCTTTGTCATTCTCACTGGCTATAGTCTACTTTGGAGTCCAATTCAAATTGCTGGAACTAATCTATAACACTCAAACTGGCTTGGGGGCAGCGACTTTACAGAGTTTGTCTTTCTAGGATTGTAAGACTTTTCAGTTCCATAAGTCTTTGAAGAACTGGTTTGATGTTTCAAACTTTAATGTTAGTGCTATTATTTAACTATGAATTTATATTTTCTCCATTCTGCTGGTTGTTAGATTTACTGTATATTTGTGTATGCGTGTACATATAACTATACATATACATGTATACATATACATATACATAAGGATAGATATAACTATAGAGAAATATGGAAATATAGACAAAATTTTACTTGCATGTATTTTAAATGTCATTCTTATTCTCTTCATGAAAAAATTATACATAGTTCAGGAAGCTAAAGTACAGACAGAATATGACAACATAGTCTGGGTTCAAGTTGGCAAAGAAAAGTTACATAAACTGGCTTTAGGTAAAGCAATCAGCCTTAGAATTGACAAAGAAGATATTGAAGTGGTGGGTAGTTTCTGTCTCTTGGAATACAGGAAAGGGAAGGGAAAGGAAGGGAAGGGAAGGGAAGGGAAAGGAAGGGAAGGGAATGGAAGGAAAGGAAAGGAAAGGAAAGGAAAGGAAAGGAAAGGAAAGGAAAGGAAAGGAAAGGAAAGGAAAGGA
>JANHFO010005132.1:0-13725 GCA_032468095.1 Pareas carinatus
CAAAAGCATGCAAATGCAAGTAGATTAATAGGTACCACTTGGGTGCGAAGACAATAGCAGTCTGTGCACCTCTGGCATATAGCCATGCTGCCACATGACCACAGAAATTGTCTTTGGACATGGCTGACTCCCCTGCTTGGCCAAGATACGGAGATGAGCAACATGCTCTAGAATTGGACATCACTGCAGGAAAACTTTTACCTTGAACTACAAGCAGCATAGCTTAAAATCTACCTGCAAGAAATTAATGGTGTTTTTGCTCTTCTGTTGATGCTTTTGAGTTTTTCTGAATGCATTTTTTTGACCACTGCTGAATTCCACTCTTGGCGTTACTCTAATCCAGAAAAGTTCTCCTGAAGAGGCAGGCCAACTTGAGAGAGTCCAATATAATGACATGCAATTATGGAGATAACGTTTTTTCTTATGCTCTTCTATAATGGCAATAGCATTGTCAAAATCGAAGGAGTCTGGAGCACAATCTGCCTCCTATTGCCTTTCACTCTTATGCCTTGTTATTGTTTCCAACCCTTTCCCCCCTTCCTTATTCACAACATTCATTCTTTTTTTTCACCACACAACTTTTCTATGCTGAGGGTACAAAGAAAGAGTGAGTTGATAAGAGGGATATTGGGGAAAGAAAGAGAAATGAAAAGCAACAGGAAGCTTGGAGATCTCTGATTTTCTTCCTGACAGCATCACTCTGATCAACAGTGACTACAGCTTACATTAAAAGATTGAAATCACTTCATTCTCTCCTTTTTTTCCTGCTTTGATGGCCAATGGTCAGCCTGCAAAAGGAAAAGGTTGAATTTGATGGGCTTTAATTGATAGAGGACTTTCAAAATTATAGCAAGAATTGCAGATCACTTCCTCCTACTCTAACCTATAAAACAATCCAACAGCATCTATAGTAAATGCAGTAATAGCAAAAATATGATACAGTGGTGTCTGTCATCAGGTATGTGCCATATTTATGTACAGGTAGTCCTTATTTAGATATCACAGCTTGAACTGGCAACTCAGTTTTTAAAACGTTTGCTAAGTGAAACTTCGACTGTGCTTATGATCTTACTTTAGCTATCCTTTGCTTTACAGACTTGTACAGATTATAAATGTCAGGATTGGTTGTAAAATTATTTTCTCATCACCATTGTTACTGCAAACAGTCACTAAATGAGGCAGATGTTAAACAAGGACTACCTGAACATGAATCCTAATGTCTGATGCAAGTACATAAATCTCAGTATTTGTGTAAGAATTTTCCATGCATTTCATAATTGTGTTCTCTCCCGTGAATAAATGGACTTCTTTGCAGAAGAAACTATGACAGAGACAAGAGACAGAGAGACTACACACATATAAGATGGATAGCATAAATCAGATAGGAAATGAAATCCTGCAGTGAGAGACCAGGGTAAGTTTAACTTTGAAAAATAAAAAGACAACTTAATGGAATATGATAGCACTTAACCTAATGGAGTGCCACACAGGTGAAACCATCTATCCGTTTAGAAAGCAGAATAATGGTCTTGAGTTGTAGGAAAGGAGATTCTAGATAAATGTTAGAAAAAAAACTTCTAAAGGATAAGAATAGCTTGAACATGGGATCAATTATCAAGCTGGCGGTGAGCTTCCTTTTGATGCATGTGTTGAGCAGAAGCTGGATAGATCCAATTTGTCTTCAGATAAGGCAGGCTTGAAAGGTCAGTGCCGTCCTAAGCATAAGCCTGCACTCTGAATCCATTGGCGATGTCCATTATGAAAGGGACATCACCAATGGATTTGGAGCGCATAGGTATGCTTAGGAGGGAGCTAACTTTTCAAGCCTACCTTATCTAGGTTTCCTGATAATATACATGGGAAAATCCCATTGGGAGTAAAATACACTTAGGCTTAGGTCTCCATGAATTCATAGAGGGAAATTATCATCAACGGATTTGGAGCGCATAGGCATGCTTAGGAGGGGACTGACTTTTTGAGCCTGCCTTATCTAGGTTTCCTGTTAATATACATGGGGAAATCTCATTGGGGGTAAAATCCACTTAATCATTCTCAGTCCAACCCACCTCATGGAGTTGTGGGAAAAATAGGAAACTAAGAGTATTTAGTATGTTTACCACCTTGGGTTATATATAATGGCAGGACAGAAATCCAATTTTTTTTAAAAAAATCACCCTACGTGTGTTTAATCTTTTCTTTGTATAGGTATCTGCTATAACTGATTGGATTAGGGAAAGAGATCACACCCTTACTTGAGGAAGAATAAATGCCACATATAGTAACAGTGGAGTGTTCTGCATTTCAATAACATTCACAGATCCTGGTCTGAAATATGAATGCTTTTATATTTACTGCTGTAGAAATCCCTCATTTTACCAGGAATGGTACAGAAATCCAACGATCCATTAAAAAAAATGCTATTGCTGTTTCTTATCTTATTCTTCTCCTTAATATTGATACAATGTTCACACCATCAAAATCCATGTCTTCAGTCTTCAACACTACTGGAAAAATACAGCTTTACTGATGCACTTCTTGATATGCAGGCTCTTCCTGGAGCCTTTTCAGTCTTCTGTTAGATCATTGGCCCTTGTCTACTTTGAACAAGTAGAGTATCATCACCTAATTGGTCTTTAAAAGTAGAGATATATAGCAATGAATATGGAATGTACAGACTGAGCTATAGATTTTATATACTCCAGTGTCATCTCATTGAGATTTGGGACAGTTGTAGTAGAGTGAGGGTGTGATTAAATCTCTTTGAACTCAAATAAATGAAAAGAATATTGGTAGCATTACAATATGCCAACAACAAAGGGAGATTTACAAACAAATCTTGTTACCATCCAGACAATATAACTATGGAGATCTCTGTAATAATGCAGAGCATTACTATAATACTTTATCTGAAGGCCTACTGAATTCAGTAAATTACCCAGCAAATTCCTTCAGATTTAAATGAATAAACTTCTATATCAGAAAAGTACCATAAGGAAATTGAGTTGACCCAAAGAATGTTCTTCTATGTTCCTTTAAGTCAGTGATGAAGACCAGCAACTGCCTGAACAAGTCCTTGGAGTCTTCTTGGCGAGATTTCAGAAGTGGCTTGTCCTTGCCCGCTTCCCACAGCTGAAATAAAGTTACTAGCTCCAAGTCACCCACCTGGCTTCATTCCTACAGCAGGACTAGAACTCATGGTCTGTAGGTTTCTACTTTGAAGCCATAACCACTATACCAAACTAGCTTTTAAATACAAATGGAATATAAAACATTGTGCAGGAAGAAATTTTTAAAGGGCTGCGTATTCCATTTCCCTTGAGAATTCCCAGCATCTGCCCAGTCTTTGAATTGAGTAGGCCTGTTCGTTAGCTAATCTGTTGGCAGTGCTTTCCATACACCCCTATTAAGAACATGGGTGTGGATAACGTAAAGAAACAAATTCTTTAGGTCAACGCCACAAATGTAAGGTTATGGAGCCAACCATTTCATGGTTGCCAGTGTTAGATATAATACTGTAAGTTATAGTAAATGCTTCAGCTTGCTGGTTTTATTGTGACCAGTTAAAAATGTTCTATTTTGAGGAATACTTAAACTCAGTTTTAGAATGCCTATCCATGAAAATATTGATCCTATATCTGTCTTATGACACCTCTATGAGTGGAATCCAGACAAATGAAGTATGTTTAAGTTCCACATAAATCAATGAGATAAAAGTCCACTGCTAACTGACCAGAAACAATTTAGATTTAGATCATGTTTCCAAATGTACTGGAGAAATTTTTCCATCAACTACAGAAAATCTTAATATATTCTACCCAAAAGACAACATTAAGAGAAGTCTTCCATATATGGCTGATTGTATAACAACTGTTCAAAGTCACAATACTTTTAAAAAGCTAATTACAACTCATCCTCAACGTAGACACCACCACCCCCCTCAAGAGATCACTTTCAGACACCTAGCAACCAACTTGTGTTTATGGCTGATGGCAATGTTCTGTAGTCACATGACTATGTTTTGCAATGGTTTTTTGCCAGTTTTCAGCTGAAAACAGAAAAAGAAAGCCACCTACTGAAGAGACTGAATTAACTTAAAGATCAGATGGTTCACTTAAGAACCCTGTGATTCACATAACCATAGTGACATGCTTTACAACCACCATAAAATGGTAAAAACAAAAATCAAATCCCCTCATGTGGTATCTCAACTTATGACTGCAACGATTTATGACCAAAATTATAGGCTCTATTGTGGTCTTACGTTGAGGACTATCTATATTTATTCCTGTATAAAATATTTAGTTTCCCATTACCCCAATTATATTTGCTATGTGATCCAGAGCAATTACAGATGCATTTTACTACAATAGATCTCTATGAGATTTACCAGATACATTATTGAAATCATGAACAGGGAAAATCTTCTATTTGGAAAAAAAAGATAAATCAGTAAGGTTTGATATTGTTTAAGTAATTTTATTCAAAATTGGTTCTCATCTCAAAATAGTTGTTTTGGTGCCTTTTTTTTTTTTAAAGAAAAACAAATACTGAATATTTTGCATTACCTTGTGAGTACTTTCAGAATCCAGGAATTATATAATCCCCAAAACAGCTTTAGTTCCTAAGTGAAATTGGTTATAAGGGCACACTTTCAAAACATTGTTTACTGCAGTCTTTTCATTTATGATAAATAACATTAAAATTGAGATGTGAAGATGATTCTCTAACTCTAAAGTGCAAAAGACAGGTGTGATTCCATTGATAAAAAATGTTCAGTGTAGAGTATAAATAATCCTTTATTAGGCAGAGCATAATAATATAACAGCTAGCTTCTCACCAAGCCTTTTGGTAAGATGCATATCCTTGTATTGTTGTTCCTACAATGGATACAAATACATTTTGCCCTCTATCCTTTTAAACCCAACCATTTTATGAACATTGTTCTGTTTTATGGTAATTAAGAATACTGTTTACTGAATGCATTTTAATTATTTTAGTTCCCTCTCTGAGAAAAAATATGGCCCATCTCTAGCTTACATATTCCTTTCAGGAAAAGCAAATATAAAGTATGAATCACTGCAATTTTACATCATCCCTAAGCCTCTTTCACTTATTTAATAGTCCATCCATTTTCCTGGCTGATTTTCTTCTTAAAATTATAAGTTTTGAACTTTCTCATTGTTTACCTTTTTTGGGCCATATGCTTTTTGTTTTGCATACCACTGACACCTCACCCCTTTCTGTCAATACTCTTTGTTCTCCTTGTTAGGACTGATTTTCTTGGGAAGGGCTTAACATTTATAACCTTTTTAAGAATACTTGCAATATAGGCCTCCTACAAACTTTCTCATACTGTGGAATACCATTCAATTGATTATGTTACTGTGGTGTTTAGTAACTTTCAGACATTATGGAAAAATTTGGGATTCTCTTTTCATTTTTAAAGTTTTCTTTTCTGACATAAAATGTGAGTGAGTTGGACTCTGCTAGCATTTTTCTCTTAAAAATAATTTAAAATGTAATAGTGTTATGTAGTTGCAATTCCACAATTTTTACATCTTACATTAGAGGATAGATAATTCATCCCTAGATCTAATGTATATTTCTCATTAGATATTACCAACTGTAGATGTTATACTGTCTTTTATAAATAGAAACAAATCTGCCAGTGTGTTCTTCTCTGTCCCGGAATGGGACAACTCACCACGGCCAACTTGTGGTGGGACAATCAACAATTCAATTTAATTATTTAGAATAATTTTTAATGTATTTTTATTTTTGTAATTAACATTTCATTTTGTCTTTCTTTTTGCATCCTTTAATGATTCTATTCCACAATTCTACAATATCAGTGTAACTCTTGTCCCATGGTGAGTTGTCCTGTGGCAAGTTGGCAGCTGTGAGTTGTCCTAAACCTCTCTGTCCTTTCCACTGTTTAAAATATTTAAAACACAGAGCAGAAAACACTAAGGTCAACACTAAATTGATAATGGAGCTCACATGGTAACAGTTATTTGGTGCAGTAATTATCTCTAACCACCATTTATGGGGCTGCTACTATGAGGATGAGGGGACACTTAGAAGAATCAGTCTCTTGACAATGAAATGCAAGATATAAAGTATAAACATGTTTTTATGTTTTTCAGAGAAAAGGGGAAGATAAGGTAAGAACAAATTGAAATAAAAGACAACAGCAGTTACCCACCTATCCAAAATACCACAAAAAATAAAACTGTTACAGAAAGACAACTATCTAGAACAAGAGGCAAACACACTTCCTATTTTGACCCAACTATAATCTCAGACTTTAGCCATAATCAAAATTACAATCTGAGAGGCATGCCCCCACAAACTCAAATGGAATTGATTTATGCAGACCTCCAAAATAAGTCCTATTAAAATCAAGAATCTAACAAACCGTGTTAGTTTAAATGGCCCTTAAGGACCAAGTTTAGATTGCTTCTGATCACTACCCCATCACCAACAAGCAACCCACCAAAGGATCAAACTTATAGACTAATTGTGTTTATAACTGTCAATTTCCAGATTCATCCAAAATCGAAGAAGAATTAACTTTTTTTCCTGATATTTTGATTTTCAAAATATTAAGTCTTTCCCACAAGTATTGAGAGGGAAAATGTTGCATAAATATGACAATAAAAAGAGATTGCAAGGACAGAAAGCAATATAAAATAACACTAAAACATTTCTTCAGAGGTCCTGGAATTAAAATGCACTCCCCTGGACGGTGTCACTGGCAAGCTAGTGTATACAATGACTCCTTTGCATCATTTAGTGTCACATTAAAAACAGACAACTACATGCAAATTTCCTGCTGGAAAATTTTTATATCTGTATCTTGCAAAAAATGTTTACATACAGAATGAAATAAAAACACAAGGGAATGTTAGAATAAATTGAAAATTAGTTTACAAATCTGAGAATATATATTTTAAAAATCTTATTTGAGGTATTTCAAATTATTAAAGAGGGATATTAACCACTGTACTACATGCATTTACCAGTACTTACTTGGATTACCGCAATGCAGCCTATATGGGGATGATTCTGAAGACTGCTCAGAAATTGCAACTGATAGAAAATGTAACAGGCCCTAGATTAGCAAATCAAATTATCTGTATTTTTACAACATCTGTTCTATGGTCACCACAGTGGTTACCACGATGTTTCCTGGTGCAATCCAAAGTGATGGTTTTAACATATAACCATGGCAGCAAGGTAGAACCATCTTCTTCACACAGAAGTAGCCTACCTAACTTACCCTTTGCACACATACTTCCAACATCTTTTAATGATGCTTCAGTTACATGAAGGGGCAAGAGTGCAGGCAGCATTTTTTGCTTAGAAACCTCATATTCCAGTCTTCTTTTGGAAATTAGGCTGATGCCTTCAGCTGCAGCTTTCCGAAAGCTATTAAAGACAAACCTATTCCAGAGTGTCTCTGGGTAATGAATTGCAACCTCTGCGTCTAATGTATTATGGTAGATTTGTGTTTTATTTAGATACCAGGTTTTTACTCTGTTCTTTGTTTTTATAATGTAAGCTGCCTTGAATTGCTTTCAGTCCAGGGGATACAAATGAAATAAATTATTAAAGAGATTTTAACTCTTTAAAAGAGCCATGGAAATCACTATGGAATTATTACTTATTTGCTGTAACATGCAGTTTCAGTATACCCTATTAATGCTGTTAGGACTATTCAAGAATAAACAAATTGTAAACATTGTCTTACTTCAGGAAAAAGGATTTGTTTAATTAATATGGCTTTATAAAATGCTTTCAGTTTTAATTGTATTTTTCATGCAAAAATCTAATCTTTTCTGAAATTTTCATAAAAGATTGCTGGAACAGCCCAGTAAATACCATTTTTCTCATACATACATTTTATTCACAAAATATGAAATTCAATGTTAAGTAGATCACATGTAATAAGCTGAAGTGCATGTTTGGTAAATCACCACTGTCAATTCTTGACTCCATATGACAATCTAGGTAGAATTTCTTTAATTGACAGCACGTGATGCTTTATTTTGTTAGCATTAACATATAATGGATCCTATTTTATTTAAGGTTTGTAAATGTACAATATTGCAAAGTTGACCACAATAAAGTGCATCTAAAGTTGTATTTCTTTTTAAAAAGCCATGGCCTTTTGAAACAGCAATATTCTAAATTAAGATACATTGCTTAGTTGGGCATGAACTTGTCCTGCAATCATCCCATAACTTTAATTTTAAATAGCACTTCACTACATGAATTACGCATACAATGGAAAAATCAATTTAAGAGATCACAGCTGTATTAACAGAATTTTTATGACTTATGTTTCTAGATCATGATTGTAAATATTACAAAATTGTGAATATTTTCAGTGATTCCTTTTGAAAATCTTGTAAATAGTAAAATGTATTTAAATAATGGAGCAACAAAATATTTGCATTATGTATGTTACCAGAAATAACTGTGTTCAGACTGAGGAAGTGCTTTGCTTTAAATAATAAAATGACAGTTATCTTTTTTATATTTTTATGTCTGCCAGTTAATCCAAAATACATATAAAATGTAGAATTTTATTTGCTGTACACCTGATATAGAAATATAATACTAGCAGCTGATTTCCCAAAGTTTTTTTTTAAAAAGCCAACAATTTTCTTGTACACTACATAGAAAAAAAACCAAATTAAACATTTCACTGACATTATTCTGCTGTATTTTCTTACTTTGGTAATTTCAGATAAATTGCACCAACTTTTAAGATCTGATTGCAATATAATAGCTGACTTAAATTTGCAACAGTAAAGGGATATACACTTTCCTCTACCCACAGTCTAAATAATATAGTTACAGTGCCTTTCACAAATAGAATGTGTTCCATGTTGGTTTGGTTTTGAACCTCCAGGAAAAAAAATCAAGCATCAAATGAAATGTTTCTTCTCCTCTCAAAAGTTTAAAACAACATACCGACACAAAGTTATTTCAATGTGAATTTTTGAACCACCTTTCTTGATTGCCCAGCTAATCCATCTCAACTGCTTAACAGACATTATTTTATTATGCTAATCTGTTTGAACATGACAACATGTTTAATCAAGCATTTAGGCTACAGTGGAAACGTATGCAACTCTTATTCATGAAATGTCTGCAGCAAAACTACCCTTCATATTAAGTGCCACAATCATTTTATAGCTTTGCATTTTTAATACTTCAACTTTTTATATATTTTCATTGTTGAAGAAATGATATCACAATTTCAAATCAAAGTCAACACTGCAGTGAGGAGAGCTTTTCTACTTTATTACAAAGAGAAGAAGCCTTTATGTGGTCAGAAAATACAAGATTGATCTTTTTTTTTCTCTTCCTATGAAACGCTGCTGTTCAAACAGCCAGAGTGAATTGTCTCAGTTCACTTCGTTAAGTCCCATCACATTCACTTGGGTATGGATGTCCTTGGCTGCTGAAATCTGGCCCTTTAGTGCACAGGGCGACATAGACGTCCCCTGACCAGCAGTTCCAGAATGTCCCGTTTTCATATATTGCATCCATGCACACCTCCTAAAAATGAGGTACAGCAGGGCAAACATTTTCCAAAATAGATGTCATATATATAATATATACACATTCGTACATACATACCTTTATTCATGTGATGTCCAAAAATTTAAAAAAAATGTACACATTTATTACAAAATCGTAACAAAGACTGGACAGTGTTTTGCTCATTCTGGAAAGATGAAGCTCAGTTAACACACAACTTTGGAAATGAACCATAAGTTGTGGCAATATCTTTCTTCTAAACAGATATTCTTGCATTAAGTTGGCGAAAACTGCCTTTTCAAAAACTGAAGGGGAAGTAAAATGAAGGAAGCAGACCTTGCTCATCTTTCCAAATGAAATACGAGAAGGATCTTCACATAAAAATGCACAAACATTTTTTTTATTACCAAGAGTGCTACAATGAACAATGCAAATTTTATTGTCTGTTTTGTTTCTTTTTTCCTTTTTTTACATTTTGGAAACTAGTAGTAAACTTTTGTCAGTGTACTTGCTTGTCTTTACAGACCCAAGCTTGTCTGCTGGCAAAAAAATAAAAATATAAAAAAAAAATCCGACCCTGCTCAAACTAAAGGAAAACAAATTATAAATTTAGTTGTTGGGCAGCACATAATTAGTAAGGCAGGACTTCAAATGGTGACCCTTTTGCACGAACCAATTGCCAGATCCTCAAAAGGAATTAAAACCGGGATGCCTGAGCCACTTCAGTTTTGCAGTTATGTTGAGTATTGTGCTGAGACAGCCATACCCCAAGACAAGAGGGAAGTCTTCAGAAGGCTTGCTGAGCAGGGTTGTAGTTGAAAGTGGATGGCAGATGAGGCCGTTCTTCTAGTTTATCATATTCCAGGTGGAACTCCTACAAACCCAAACAAAGGTAATTTATTCTACTATCAGCCAACAGGTCATTAGAATTAATTATTCATATTAGTGCACATTTCCTTCAAAGCACTGTTTCCTTCAAAAAAATAAAATAAACTTTCCCTTAGAACAGACTTTTAGAAACTAGTCTCTTTAGTAAAAAAAAAAAGTCAATTTTCCAAACTTTGCAATATGTCTTGCAATTATTTTATACCAACTACATGAGATCTAACAAACAGCTAGATTAAGCTTTTAAAAATGAATAATTTAAAACAGATTCGTGTTAGTATTGTCAAAATACAGTTCTGTGAGAATGCCTTTGCTTCCTGTCAGATTTTCTGAATTTCTGCATATTTTTGTCAATGAATGTTTGGCGCTTATTTCAAAAATAAGGTAATCCAACATGAGATGTGCCAGTATGAAGCTGTGACACTTTTATTATAGAATACAATACTTCATTTCTGTAAACTATATCTGAATTGACTGAACCAGGGAAGCAATCATTTTTCACATTGGCAATGCATACTGGACTAATTTATTTATGAAATCAATGAAACCAATAGCAAACAACCTTTACTTATCAATACATCTTCTATGAAGCTCAGATTATATTTAGCAGCAAAGATATGCAACCATTCAGAAAATCTAAGATGGATGAATATTTTCTCACAGAATTGTATTTACAGGTCTGATCAACACATTTAAAAGTACCTGGAAAGAAAACAATAAAAATATTAATTGCTAGAAATTAGACAAGATGATGCTCTTTGAATGCAAACATTTCTTTATTTGGGTATTGGGGTGAATCTCAATAGAAGACAATATGTGCAGCTTAGGGTTGAACTGTGGAGTCCTTGTTGAAGGCTGACTTGCTCTCATAAGAGATTTATTTTTTAAAAAAATCTCAGGTTCAAGAAAAAGAATTCCTCACTGTCTTCAGTGACCCTTGTGATAGATCAGTCAACAAGTAGTAAATGGTACATAAATGGTACAATGTAAAATAACTATTTGCAGTATGGTTTTTTATACATTTGTTATGCAAAGAAAAATCAAATCTCCATCTTTCCCCTCTAAAAGTATTGTAAAACATTTAGCTTGAGTCATACTTCAAGCAGCAGAGAAAGGTGCAAATTATAGTTTAATATCTCCCTATTAAGAGGCATATCTCTGAATGGTAATTAAGTTAAATGGTTTTCACTATTGTTTTCAAGAATATTACTAGTTTTCTCCCACTGACAATAATATATTTCAATTACTTACACACAATAAGGACTTAATTTATTCATTTTATTAGCACAACTTATATGCCTTTATATCTCCAGAAACTGAATGGCATATGGTATTAATAAGATTACAAACAGTTATAAATTATTACAATTACAATAATTCAATCCAATTGACCATCATTTTGAGGTAGACCGATCTTACAAATTTCCAAATTGTTTTCAAAGAGCCATGATTTTACAATTCTCCAAAAATGTAGTAAGGGAGCAGTGGACCAGAATTTCTCAGAAGGGACGAGGCCTTCATCAAGATAGTATTTTCTTTCTCCCAGATATTACCAGAACACCAAATTCAGTTCAGAGATATCCTAGACCCTAAGCGATAAAAGGCTTTGTGACGAGCATATTAACTTTCATCTAGAGAGTAACTGATAGCCAACACAGCTCCCACAATACTGCTGTGACATGGGCACTCATAACTACCTAGGCAGTCCAAATAGTTTTCAAGGCAGCTTCATCTACAGTAAATTGCAATAATCCAGTTGGTGACAAAGTGAACATAAGTGGCTACAAGGAATACCAACTGAGGAGAGACCACAATTATTACACAATGAAAGTGTCCAGTGTTTCTCCTGGCCATAAAATTCACCTGCTGTTCAACTAGAAGTTATGACTCCAAGAGGACCCGTAAGTTGCAGGCTTATTCTATTGAAGGCAATCCAGAATAAAAGATGAACTATTTCTATTTTCACTCAGATTCCAAATCCATAACCATTCTCTCTTGGTAGGATTTAGTTCAAGTTGATTTTTCCTCCCATTCCCCCCACAACAATCCTCAAGCATTGGGTCAGAGCCTTCAGTCGCTACATCTCTTGCCTGGCTGAGGGGTAGACACATATGCATATGGCATATTATCAATATACTGTTTATATGTCACTCTGTGCCAGTAGATGAGATCTTCCAGTAGTTTTTTATGCAGAAAAGCAAGGACCAAATAATAAGTAAAAAATGGCTGAAAACCGACCTCCCTTCACTCACAATCACTAACTGGAATTGGCCACTTAGGAAGGAGGATACCCAATGATGGACATGGTAACAAATGATACCAAAAGCTGCTGAGAGGTCCATCAAGACAAGTTAAATCCTTCTATCCTGATCTCACCAAAGGCCATCAGTGAGAGTAAACAGTATGGTTTAAATCCCACATGGCAGTCTAGCTTGAATCCTGACTGAAAGAAGTTCATTTAATTTGTTATAGCCAGGTTTTTTGTAACTATGGTTCAATCACTTCTAATAAACTTCCCTAAAAAGAGAATGGTGTCTGAGAATGGCCAACAGTATTCTAAAATTGTTAGGTTGAGCTATAGTTTCTTGAGATGTAAGACACCATCCTCTCTTTCAAGTGGGAGGCACCACTCCTTCCCTCAAGGATGCATTTAGTATAACTTGTGCCCAGCATTTTCTCACCTACCTACACTTTCACCAATTAGATACAGCAATAAACTAATCTATAGGTGGAAGCTAACAGCACAGGGGATCCTGTTTACTTCTTCAGGGTTCACAGGTGCAAATTAATCCCTGATAACTTCACAACACAAAGCTTCTATTACCTCAGCTGAATCTGCTCATCCAGCATCTGTTTAATTAAAAAAAAAACCAAAGCAAATCGAAAAGAAAAAAATAAGCTTCATTTAGTAGGGAGTCATGACATATTTCTGACCCATAGAAATAAAACATCAGTTACAGTTGAAATAAAAACACAATGAATGGAAACTGATCCAAGGCAACTGACATTAAATAAATGCAAAACATTTTATTCTCACCATATTCATACTTTCATCCAACTGGTAAGAGGTTTTAGAACTGTAGTCTCAGATATCATTGCATTTTAAACTACCGTGTTTCCCCGAAAATAAGACACTGTCTTATATTAATTTTTGCTCCCAAAGGAACGCTAGGTCTTATTTTCGGAGGATGCCTTACTTTCGGGGAAACACGGTAGATTGCCCCCCTCGAATAACACCTGGCTTCCCCTTCCCTGCTATACCTGGGCGCTCCTTACCTGATTCAG
>JANHFO010005132.1:23112-35339 GCA_032468095.1 Pareas carinatus
TTATGTTATCTGTACACCGCCTTGAGTCCTTCGGGAGAAGGGCGGTATATAAATCTAAATAAATAAATAAATAAATAAATAAATAAATAAAAATAGAATGGAATTTTATTTCTATCCCATCCTTCTCCCGAAGGACTCGAGGCAGCTTACAGGCAATTTAAAAATACATAATACATATACAATTTAAAACATTATTAAAAGGATTAAATAAGAAGAAAACATATGGCTGAACAGCTAAAGTATATTTCAGATCAAAGTTTGTGCATGCACATGAGACACACAAGGTAGAACTGGACAAAATGCCTGTATCAGCCCAGTCCCCTCATGCTGAACCTTTTGTAAGTTCAAAGAATTGTACAAAGGAATCTTTTCTCATTATGAAATTGGTTTGTTCTTGATTCTATGTTTTGCCTTCTGTTACTATTCCTTGAGGAAAACAAGAAAAACTATTTATACTTAGCTTTAGTATTTCATATGTTTTACAATAGGATTTTAATGTATTCTGGGCAACAAGGACATCTAGATTTGACTCCTATTGCCTCTCTGACAAGTCCCTGAATTTTCTTTAATAAGATTTCAGAAGTGGCTTGCCATTCATTGCCTCCTTCCTGGGGCTGAGAGTATGTGACTACTTCAAGGTCACCAAGGTGGCTTTGGGCCTAAGGTAGGAATAGAACTGTCTTCTGATTTCTAGTCTTGTGCCTTAACTACTACACCAAACTAGTTTTCTAGGTGCTAGTGCCATCTTTAAAGCCCAACATGGCTTGGGGGCGTGTTACTTACAGAACCATTTCTTCTTACTCATTTCTATGTTTTCTACATTCTAGCAGGAGAGACAAGCTGTGGGCACCAACAGCCAAAGAGTGTCAGACAGCAAGATCTTGAAGAAGATTCTTTTATGTTATGGCATCTGACCTCTGAAACATCATTCCTTATGAGATTAAGTTGGCCTACACCCTGCTGGTCTTTTGTAAGGCCCTGAAGATCTGGATTTATGTTCAAGCCTGAGGCACCAGATATGTGACACAGCCCATGTCATGGTTGGCTTGAAGAATTTTTATGATTCTCTGACAGTTGTATGTTTTATTTTTGATACATTTTAGAAATGTATGTATTTTTATTTATTTAAAAGTTGGATGCTACCCAGAGTCATACATATGAGATGGGAAACCATATGAACCAAATAAATAATTGGGTTATAGAAAACTGTAAGAAAAGGTTAAAGGAGTAAAGTAAAACAAACCCTCACCATTTTATACATGTTTGTTGAAAATTCCACCCAGTTCTATGGATTTACTATCAGCAAACAGGTTTTGGGTGGCAACTAAAAAACCTACACACAACTTTCCGTTAGGAACCTTCATTTCTCATACACAAGACAGGTTACATAATAACAGCACGAGGCCAAAGTTTAAGTTTAACAAGAACTGTTTTTAATGCCTAAGATATCATATGATTAATGCTGCAAAGATACCAGATTTACACTCACCATAAGGTGCCCTTCCAGCTAGAGGGTTTATTAATGGAGTTGGATTCCCACTTCCTTCCCTTCTATTTCTGTCTGCTAGTGCTGGAAAATCTGAAAGATCCAGTCCTGTAACATTTTCACTGCCATCTAAAAGAAAATACATGTTGTTTTCAAGTTTATAAATGTCCAATAATGTATTTGGAGAACCATGCATACATATCATAAATAGACTATTCTGTAGAAACTTAATGATAATTATATTCCATTTCTTCCAAGTTACGATACCTGTAGCTTGGGAGAAAGAAGTCAAGGGGTAGAGGTGAGAGAAGGAAAGAGCAACTAGTGATTTATCCCTCTAAAAGAAACAAAGCTTAAAAGATAAGTATTATGCCTTCTGTGTAAACAAGTGAACAGAAAAGATGCATATGATACTGAAAACAGAAGAGTTCAAATATGCTTATATCTGCTGGAAATCTATCTATGCCAAGTGTCAGAGGTCCAAGAAATCCCTGTCCTATCTTGCTGCCAACTTCACTTGTCAGAAGATGGAAGAAAGAACAAAGGGGTATGATATCCCAGACATAATCCTTACCAACAGGGAGGAATTGAAGAAGTGAAGGTGACAGGAACCTTGAGAGAAAATGGCCATGTTATCCTTGAGTTCATGATATCAAGGGGAGGAGGAATAGAGAAGAGTCAGACTTGTATACTGGATTTCTTGAATTCAGACGGAAGGTAGGAGGGATCAGGCTTGAAATCCTGAGGAGAAAAGTGTCTGGAAAGAATGGGAAATCCTACTAAACAAGGTACCGAAGGCACAATTACAAACAATTCGTACCAGAAGGAAAAACTGGAGACATCTTAAGAGAACATGAGGATACATTTATACTTTGTAAATGTTGAAAAGAAAAAGGGATATGGATACAAAGTGGAAGGAATGGCAGTACGGAAGGATACAAGGCAGTCACCAGAAAGTGTAGGTAATGTGTCAGAAAGTGCAGAATGAGCTGAGGCTTGCAAAGAAATACTTCAAACAACAAAAGACTTTTTGGAGGGATGAGGTGTACATCAGAAACAAAAAGGCAAAGTAAGGTCTGCTGTGAGCAGAAAGAGATAAATTGGTAATGAATGATGGAGAGAAGGCAGAACATCATATTTTATAAGTGTCTTCTTGCAGAAAGGAAAGTCGGCCTTCAATGGCCATCCATATTAGATTGGAGCATAGTATCAAATGGGCTCTATGCTGGACAATGTGCTTTTCAACGTTTTTAATAATAACCTAGACAAAACTGAGGGAATGATGATCAAAATTTCAGATATCACACATCTAGGAGTAATGGCTAATACTTCAGAAGAGAAAGAGATCTAAACAGGTTTGAAGACTGGATCAGAAATAAATAGAATTAAATTTAACAGGAAGAAATGTAAAAACTTGCATCTGAGAAAGACACAAAAGTATAAGATGAGAAAGTTCATGTAAAAAAGACCTGATAGATATATTATATAAGCCAGCTGTATGATGAAGTGTTGCTGAAAAGGTAAATGCTATTTTGGAATGCATTAACAACAGCACGTAGTTCAGATCAAGGGAAGTAATTTTTCCACACTACTGCATTTTGTGCAGTTCTGGGCATCACAGTTTTAAAAAAAAGATTGATACATGGGAGTGCATCAGAGGACATTAAGATGATGAAAGCCTTACAAGGAATAGTTTTTAAAAAACTGTGCATGTTTAGCCCACAGAAGAGAAGACTGAAGTACATAATAGCAGCCTTCAGGTTCCTAAAGAGGAAATCTACTTGTTATCTGTTATCCCATAGGACAAGACCTGAATCAATGACTTGAAAGTCTAGGAAAGGAGAACCAGGTTAAGTATTACAAGAAATTTCCTGGCAGTAAGAACTATGGACCAGTGGAATAGCTACCCCAATAGCTGGAGGCAGGATAAACATCTGTCTGAAAGACTCTAGCAGATCCTGCACCGAGCAGGGCATAGGAATAAATGACATCAATTATCCTTTCCAAATCTATGAAAACCAACAAATAGTTGTGATCCAAAAACTACAAGATATACAGCCTAGGCTTCTCTGTTCCTGACTAGTGTGAGGATATCTACTAGCTGAAAATAAGCAGAACTTTTTTGCTTAAATTTTAAATTTTAATTTCCCTTTGGTTTTATTATTGTATACTGCCCAATGACATGATCAAATGAGTTGGGCAGCTATATATCTATCTAATAAACAAATAGAACAAGCCTATAATTGCAGCACTGTTACATTCTGCTTCTTTCAGTTTTGTAGATACTGAGCATTTATGACAACGTATGAATTAGTGGATTTGGTTCATATTTAAAATTTATTTATTTATTTACAAAAATCTGTTGCACCAATATCATATTTATGAAATAACTTTTTAAATAGAAAATAAATTTATTTATTATTGTTAAATATATTTGGAACACTAACAGCTCAGTTGAACTGACAGATGCACAAGGGGGACAGCTTTGATCATTTCCCTTTCCTGTGAAATCACATGGGGCAGGAAAAGACACAAGAGGCTATGGAGAAACTGGCGGAACCACTTCTTTCACTTATGAAAATGAAGTCTACTGAGGACCATGAATATCTATACAAATACTGAGAAAGGAACATAAAATACAGACAAAATAAGCTTTCAAATGAAACTCTAAAGTATGAGGATTTAAAATAAGCTTACCTGTTCCATTAAAAATATTACTTGATAAAGAGTTATTCATTCCAAATGCCTGATTCCTGTTCATTCCAAATCCAGACATGCTAATATAAACAAAACAGAGAAGAGTAAAGAAAGTTTACATATATCCTCTAAATCAGTGGTTCTCAACCTTTTGTTCACCATGGACCCCCTTTAAATCCCTTTTGTGGCCATGGACCATGATCATGGACCTCAAGGAATTAACTCAAGATTTAAACCATAACATTTCTTCAAGACTTCACAGACCCTCTGTGACAATATCACAGCCCCCCCGAGGGGTCCATGGACTACAGGTTGAGAATCACTGCTCTAATAATCCTAAATAAATATAGATCACCTTATTTTGACCTGTAGGAAATGAAAATATTATACAAAACCAGCATGTCATTAGTATTATCTGTTTTTGTATGTTCTGCTCATTGAATCAGTTTAAACATAACATAAATGAACAGCTTAGCCAAATAATAGAGCCAACTTCAATAAACGGTAGTCATATGGTTGGAGGCAATTTTATTTGTGAATAAACTCTCTGGCTAAAATAAGAAGTGAGTTACTGACTCCAACAGGAAACTGAATTCTGTTTTCTAAATTAGAAATAACCTCAGCTAATAGATCACCTATGAACTCTTAATGACTATATCCCTCTGACACTTGGCACATATAGGAGTCTGATGGAAGATTCAGCCCGAAAATGCTATCTAGAAATTATAATCCCACTATTAGGACCCCTTAACTGGACATAACTGCACATTGTTATGTTTAATGTACCAAAAGATGTCAAGAAATTACACACTGAATTGGATATAAAAGATTTAAAATTTAACACTGTATGTATTCCAAGGCTATTTATTGTTTGAAACAAATTGCTATCATAAAAAATGTTGAGCTGACCCTGTTGATTTTTTACAAAACAGAATTGAAAGCAAAATGCAGCTGTGAAGATATTATCAGCCTCACAAGTCTTTAAGAATCAAAGAAATTTAAAACCCCTACAGGAAGTTACAACAGTACATATGATCTTGTGCACCACAATCTTTACATGGTTTACAAACAATGAAGATTACTTCCTCAATGTCATGTCTCAGAAATAATTCATTAACATAATGACATTTCTACTTTGTCTTTCTTCCTGTTTCTCTCTGTCTTCAACTGTTTATTTTTTCCATTTAGCCCTTTCTTTTTTAGAGAGATTCAATCCAATCCAATCCAATAGGAATATATCACTGTACTTACTTGTACCACCTACGTTTGAGAAAATACCTAACCATAGATATATGTTTATTAATATGTTGTCCCTAACAGATCACATGCAACAAATATTAGTTCAATTACATTAACTGAAAATGGCTCTCCAATTGGTAAGTTCACAACTGATTGGTGACACACACTAAAAATATTAGAAAGATGAGTAAACATTCAAAAAACATTCTTACATCATTCACCTGTTTTTTAGAAACATTGTATTTGATATATTTTCCTAAACAAATGTAATAGTTGCTATTTTCAGTCAAGAAGTAACAAAGACTGATATAGTGGATTAACATAATGGTGCAGAAATCCTGCCTTTTGGATCTAAAAGAAGAAAAATTTGACCATGAATTTCTATTTAATATCTGTTTTTTTTCCCCACAACCATTTAAGCTCGGATTGGAAAAATGTGGTGAAATTGACGATCTAACTCAAAACAGGCTTCAGAAGTCACATATGACATATGAAAGAATTTTGGAAAGAAGATTACTTTGTGAGGAGTTTGCTTAGAAATAAGAATATTATATCATTCCAGTAGTGAAACAACCATAGCAAAACATAATTTACTTGCCTGCTGTACATTCTGAAATATGCTCTACTTTTTTATCAGAAAATTAGTGTGCATAGGAATGGAGAGGAATGAAAAGGGAAACTCTTTGTGTGACTGACTGAGTGCCTCTCATATAACAGAATATGCCACCCCAAATTTATCTTACCTGTTCACAGTAAAAGGTTGTCGAGAGGGTTGTTGCTTTGGCATACAGATTATGCTGGGTGAACTTCGATTAGGACTGCCTAAACCTGAACTGCTCATGCTGTTTGTCCTGCTGGGAATTCCAATGCCCTGTCCAACCTGGGAGTGGTTCATCATATTCCTGGGATTCATAGGCAATATACCCCTGAAAAATATGATACAACAATAACTAATATGTCAGCATATCATTAATTTCACTTGGTCTAAGCCAACTGTTTCTAAGTGAACATTTTATACACACATGAAATGAGTCATTGTATAATAAAGACCACCAGTTGTCCATCTTTTTCATTCGTATCAACTGTGATTAGTAGTGTTTTTGAAATTTCAGATTCACACTGAATTCCCAAGTTCAATTAGGCTAGGATATTTAAAAAAAACAATAGCACTGCTCAAGATTTTTATATTCAATGAAAGTATGCCTCCCTCAAATCCAGTTTGGTAAATATTTTGCCCTTTGCCAACATATCATTCATAAGAGGCAAAGGATACATGTTCTCCACAGAGATGGCATTGAGATTTTTAAAGTCCATACACATACTTTATACTGAGTTGGAAAAATCAGTATGGACTTAATAGGCTAATGTTCCCAGTCTGTGCACTATGGTACCCCAGGATGCTGTAGCAAACTCATAGGGATATTTTATTACTTAATAAATAGAACTGTTAGTAAGTTCACTGCAGGATCTTAAGGTTGTTAGGGAACTGCCAGGGCTGCTGAAATTCAAGAAAGTGTGAGAACCCCCAAGCTAATGCACAAAATTACAATCCTCACTTAAATTTGGAATCCTGAAGAATCAGAGGGTATCATCAACTAATGCTAGCAATAATACTTTCATAAACAGAATAGAGCTGGAATGGACCTTGAAAATCTTCTAGTCCAACTTCCTGCTCAAGCAAGAGACCCTATACCATTTCAGACAAGTGACTATCCAGTCTTTTCTTAAAAACGCCTAGTGATTAAGCACCTATAACTTCTGAATGCAAGCTATTCCACTGGTTAATTGTTCTCACTGTTAGGAAGCTTCTCCTTAATTCCAGCTTGCTTCTCTTCCATCCATCATTTCTTGTCTTGCCTTCTGGTGCTTTGGGAAATACGTTGACCCCCTCTCATTTGTGGTCGGCCCTCAAATATTGGAATACTGCTATCATGTCACCCCTAATTCTTCTTTTTTCTAGACTATCCATACCCAATTCCTCCAGTCGTTCTGCATGTTTTAGTCTCCAGGCCTTTAATTAGTTGCTCTTCTCTTTCATTTGCTATATAAAATATTTATATCTTGCGTATAAAATTTATATAGCTGCTCACTCACGAAACAACTATTTTATCAACACTGTAAGATTCTCCTAAAAGGCATTCTCCTTTCTACAGCATTTCAATAGAATGTATGCATCATTTTCTGTAGTAGAATCAATAATGTATTAGAAGTTTTTGTGTTCGCATGTTCACAAAGCAGAAGCAGCAATCCAAGAAAAAAACAAACGGTTTATTATTTCAAAAATATCTAGAAAGTAAACTACTTCTAAGGAAATCAAGAAAATGTTCTGGAGAAGTATTTGTTATCAATAAATACCTGCTCGGAGATGGAGGCGTGTGAAGTGACATTGTTGGTACCCCTGTTGTTGGTGTTACGTGGCTTGGTAACTGAGTGCCTTGTGATAAGCTGCGATTTAACTGAGGGGTATTGTTGCTCATTCCCCTCATTGGAAGGCCTAGTGCACCTATTGAAAAGAATTCAGAAGAAGGGGAATGGAGAGAATTAGGGATAATCTTATCTGTTTGCTTTAACAATCAAAAATAATATCAAAGGAAAATTTAGACAAGCAGACCACCATTTTATGAAAACAGATTTTAAATTCACTGTTTTCAATTTCCAAACTTTATTTTTTATTTAAAAGGTCAATGAAAGGATTTTCAAGTAGGAGAATTATGAATTAAATATGTGGTTTAGCTGGGTTTTTTCCAGAAACACTGGAAAAAAAATTAAAAATTGATGAACAAATCCAAGCTAGTTTCTATGTTTGGAGGAATTTCCTAAACTTCTTGGTCAATAATATGCTTCATACAATTCAAAAAAAAAATGTGTAATTAATTGTTGATTATCAATTTTCAACAATCAATTTCTAGAGATCAGGATTTTTGCAGAGTACATCACAAGTTTGCATTTCCAAGATTTATTAGTAGATATGACACTTACACTGATACTCCAATAACAGTCATACCTGAAATCTATGCCAACTTACTAAACAATGACAGTAGACTTGCATCAAATGTATTATTGTGTACTATTAATTAATTCAATGGTGTCCATCTGCAAGTAGAATGGATATTGCTGGCATAATGGTTTTTTTCTATTTTTCCCTTAAAATAATTCTTCAGGGAGCTTCTGGAGAGGGGAAAGGCAATGGGAGTTATAAGATGGGAAGAAACAAAGAAAAAGGAAGAGAAACAGATGTGAAATTCCTCTTCCCCTATGGTCTCCTGAATAATGAGTAGGACAATGCTGTGTTTTGGTCACAAATATAAACATTTAGTTTTGATGCAAGCTATCCTTCAAAACCTCAATTCACAAATGCCAAATGAAGATTTCCTGGAGGGATCTGAGATTTAATAGCTTACGTATCATATAGTCTGCTTTTTGGAGATAACAGGAAAATAATAGACAATGCAATATACATTTGTGATCCAAAACTACATCTGAATTTATGTAACAAACTATTCATATTAATCAAAAGTTACAGAAATATATAAATTGTTTTCTTAAAGTATATAAAAACATATTCCTTCTTTTGGTTTTTTTTATATATTAAATATATGAAAGATGTCTCTTTATATTCACGAATGTGAACCCATATAAGTGTAAGAGAGAAAAAAATCACATGAAAATATTATAGACAGTAGTAAATAGAAGCATCTAATATATTGCTCATTCTAACATAAGCAATTCTTCTGTAACAGGACAAAGAATTTAGAACTAGTCTTCAAGAACATATTTCAGAAACAGGCTTATGCATTATAAGCAATTGGAAAAAAATAATGACTTTTTATGCTCTATTTTAAATCAACTATAAAGTACTATTTAAAGTTAAGTCTAGATATTTATATCAATGTAACCAGCAAACAACAAAGGATAAACAAGATGAAATGTTTATCAATCAAAACTATCACTATTTGTCTTGAAATTTCACATACCATGTTTCCCCTAAAATAAGACACTGCCTTATATTAATTTTTGCTCCCAAAGGAGCCCTAGGTCTTATTTTTGGGGAATGCCTTACTTTTGGGGAAACACAGTAGATTGCCCGTCCTCACCCCCAAATAACACTCGGCTCCCCCCTCACTGCTACCCCCAGGCGCTCCTCAACTCATGGAGAAGTCAGGGTTGCAGAGAGATTGGCTTGCCGGAAAACTCCGGGGCTCCGAATTCGCACACTTTCAGTCAGCTGTAAAGCGCTTTGGAAGCGCTTCCGGTAGCTGCGCAGGAGAATTCGGAGCCCTGGAAGCAGCCCAGCCACGTGTGCCTCGCTGCCTCTCCTGTATGAAGTTATTCTGCATGAGGTAAGGAGCACCCGGGGATAGCAGGGAGGGGGCAGCCAGGTGTTTTTGGGGGCTGGGCGATCTATCGTGTTTCCCGGAAAGTAAGGCATCCCCCGAAAATAATATTTTCGAGGAGGAACTATTTTCAGGAGATGCCTTATATTCCACCGAGAGGCAAAAATATAAGTAGGTCTTATTTTCGGGGAAACATGGTATATGTCAATTCATCAGTCACCAATAGAGTCCTATGCCATTTTAATGGTTAACAAAATGATTATTACCTAAATTATTATGGATTAAAGGAAAAATTGTCAGGTCTAAAATTGTTATCTTCAGTGTTATTGTGTCTATTCTTTTTTTAAACATTATTTTAAAACAACCATCATTTTATAGACTATACAGATTCATTTAATTTGTGAAATACAAAAATTCATTCACAATTTTAAGAAGAAATGTAAAATTTTGAGTGACAATGTTTAAATATACTATATTTGCAGTCATTCATGTAGACAATCTCTTAGAATTTTTTTGTTGATAGAACTGGACAATTGAAACTAGATGTGAATAATGCAACAGAGCTGCCATGATTCAACTTCCGGAAAATATTTAAAAACATTATTTTCAAGACATTTGCTTCAAAATATTGTAATGTTATATTGCATCATTTAGATGTCCTGAGAAAACAAATAATTAAAGGTAACTGAACATTGAGTTTATAAGGGCTATTGTGTACACCCCATTTCCTCAAAACAAATCAACAAAATGGGTACAGTAAATAAATGGACCCTGTCAATAAATGTTACATCTACCTGTTGAATTGCAATCTTTTGCATAATTAAGATTGATTAATGCCATGCATTGTAAAAGGGCATAGTACTATCTTACAATACAGAACATACAGTATGTTTACAGAAATTGATGTTTATAAAAAATCTTATAATAGAGACTCATCACCTTCAAATCCCAAATTCTCTAGACATTTTTAAATTTTTCAGTTGAACTGTTCTATTTGATATATAGAACAAAACACACATATATTCGTAAAGAATTTAAAAACACAGAGAAAGAAACCTGAAAAACCTTGCCCTGGGTGCGGGGAGAAAGAGACAGAGAGCAGTGCCTTCCTATCCCAGCCGCCGAACCCCAGGAAGAGGAGGCGGGCAGCGGATAGGTGGAGACAGCTGAGTGGCGTTGTGGAGCCTGGCTGCAAGGCTCCCAGGCCAGCGGGGGTGAGAGGAGTGCAGGTGAGGCCTCTGCCACTGCTGATTGGCCATGCCTGGAAGAGCCTGCTTGCCAGCCAGGCTGCCTGCCCACTGCCCGCCCCCTCCACTTCCAAGTTCTTGGCGGCTGAGGTGGGAAGGCGCTGCTCTCCACCCCCTCCTCCAAAATCTAGGTGGGCTGCACGGACTCGGGTTAATAATTAATATTTGCAGAAGTTGCAGCGCACCCGCCTGGCCTTCCATTCCAAAAGGAAACTGACAGAGGGCGTCGTTTCTCAAAAGTCTGCGCTGGAGTCTCTGTCCCGGCCATTCTGGGAAACCTGCCAGGTATACATTCTAGGATAGAAGGTTGCGTCGCATGCTGCAGCATGTCCAAATATTAATTATTAACCCGAGCTTGTGCGGTCCACCCAGATTCTCCGGTGGCCCACCTGTGAGCCGGGGTCCACAGGTTAGCGACGGCTGATTTAGAATATCTAGGTAAAACTCAAATCTTTTCATCTTGTGCTTAAAGTTTATAGCGAAATTTGCAATGTGTATATGGAATAAATATGACACAGTGCGAATATATACATTGTATTCATTAGTTGGAATTACAAATGATAATTCCTCTTATTTAAAGTTTTACAAAGCTTTGTGGAAATACTGCCAAAAAATATTCATATAAATATTTCTGGAACATACTTATTTTTTTAATCAAATCAATATGAACTTAGAATTGCTATTATAAAATACTGATTTTCGCTAATGTAATCTTTGGAAGAAATATATTTATATGTGTTTATAATATGTGTGCATCATTGCCATCGATTTTTGCCTACAGACAGTAAAAAAACCCTCATTTTTCTAGTTATGTAATTTATTTATTTTTATGGGGTTTAAGAACTAAAAAAATATTTAATGGGAAATGCAAAGACTCTAAATTCAACAATTACCATAGACCAATCTGTAATTATCATTTGGTTGAAACAGAAAGGGATTGAGTAACAAAAATCACAAATTATATAATATAGTTTCCCGGCGAAGACGACAACGCTCATTTTTCTCCTCCTTTAAAATATGGGCACTATGTGGGAAAATATTTTTTTTCAAAGCCAGCACAGCAGGGGCACACTATAATAGGATGGAAAATGGCACTTAAGTGGCACTTAAATACCGTGTTTCCCCAAAAATAAGACATCCTCCAAAAATAAGACCTACCTACATTTTTGCCTCTCGTAGGAATATAAGGCATTCCCCGAAAATAAGACCTCCCCGAAAATATTA
>JANHFO010005132.1:40239-52090 GCA_032468095.1 Pareas carinatus
TAATTGAAATTCCACATATGGTAAGCTATTGTTTTGTATGTTATTGACCAATAAAAACTTTTTCTATTAAAAAAAAAAGAAAAAAAGAAGCAATTTAATTCTTTAGATACAGTTTTTAAATTACTCATGTTTGCATGCATTTTTTAAAAAATCATATACACAGTTAGTAGGCTATTTGTTCATTTTGTTACTCTCAATATTTGGTTGATTCCTAGAATTTTCTATTTTTATCAGCATCTCTGCATTGTGTTTATATTGTAGAAATATTGTTTTCAGAGAGCCTAGGTTATTAGACAACAAACATGACATATAAACATGTATTAAAAAAATTCTATCATCTTACATTATTATAACATTCCACTGAAAGTAACTATTGCAGCTACTTTGCTGATGAGTAATGGAGATACATGTGCAAAATTTTATCTAGTCATGATAACATTTTACCAAGAAGACTCTATATTAATATTTGCATCTCCGTAGTATCACAATCAGAAAAACCAAGTCATGGAGACAATGCCTACAACAGGATAGCTCCTTTTGTGCCCAGTCACTATGACACTGAATTTAATTGAAAGTATTGTTTCAACTTCCATTTTATAGAAAACTATATCCCATCCTCCTCCAATTCATTTAACTAGTGTTCTCACTTTATGATTACCATATCCCACTGCACAAATGTAATTATCGCCTACAAAAGGAAATGCTTAACAGACCACAGGGATTATCTTCTCCTTTATATTCTAACTGGGCAAAGTAGTGAGAGGAGAAATCCTCAATGGCAGGGATGAAAATCAGAAACAACAAAAGTACTGTCCTGCATATATTAAGTCAGAGGGAACATTCTGTAACAGGCAACTCTTTTCATTGCTTGTAATTTGGGAACTATCACAACTAATGCCAAGTGTTATATACAAGGTATTAAAAGTAGTATTACCTTTTATTCAAATATTTGAATTAAAAACAAGCTGCAACTGCTTCCATGTATTCAGTCTTGATACACAGAATCCCATTTCCACTCCCACTAGTTTAATAGATTTACACTTCGCCTTCCTTTAGGAACTCAACTCATTCTCCAATTTTTCTCCACAGCGCTACTCCTATGAATAGGCTGGGTTGTGACATAGTACGTAGCTCACACACACTCATTAAATTTTTTTGGCTGAGGGTACACTTCAACCTAGGCCTCTTCAGTGCTAATTTAATATCTTCGTCAATAAAACACAATAGCACTGACAGCAAGTAGAAACCTATGGCTTAGTTGTCAAGAGCACACCACCTTGTCAACCATTAAGAATGCTGACACCAGTAATTCTTAAAACAAAGAATGCCACATTATTTTCATTCCAGGTATGAAGTGAGAAATATTATAGGAATTATTGAACCAAGTTGAGTTGATTGTACAGTAATTTATCTACGTTTTTATGATCTATACTCTGTACAAGATTCTTATATGACAATGATATTTTCAATTAGTGACAGAAACTGGCAGAAATGCCAACTGTGTCAATGACACTATATAACAATCTTATCCTCTACCATCACCTTCTCCTTTTGCCCTAACTACAGTAGAATATTTTTATTTTTATTTGGCTTTCTATAAGTACTCTGTGACTTTGTTAACTATATGTTTAAACTATAAGTATATTCTTGTTATCCTTTACTGTAAAATTTCATTAATATAAATATAAAAATATATGCCTAAAACTTTTCATTGCTTATTTTCATCAGGCTGGAACCAATTACCATATTTTCCATAGAAATATTACTTTGAATAGTGCAAATTTCAATAATGTGACCATTTCGAGGGATTTATTAACCGCACTAATCAAGACTTACCTGTATCTTATTTTTATAAATTTATTATTTATCGTCAGAGTATTTTTTTCAGTTAAAATGATTTCTTAATCTCTCAATTTTTGTATATTGTTTTGGGCTGGCTTGTTTTTCTTATTTTTTAACTCAAGATTTTCTAGAATATACTGCAAATTAGATTGTCTTTAAAGCACGGTTAGACAAATAGCAAATAATCCCAGCAAATGAAAAAACTAGGCAACAGTTGTATGATTAGGTGGTCAGTAAAATGAAGCTGAATTCTAAAATGGTAGAGACATTTTGAATTTTTAGTTTATGGGTCTGGAAAACTGAAAGGTCTTTGAACAGAAATACAATCTCTCTGAAGGCATAAGTGTACAGAGTGAGTAAATTTCTGAATGAATCTTTATCACCCAAAGTCTAGGTGACATACATTGTCTGGAATGCATTCAGCAAGCTTCCCCTTTACAGGGATGGTCTCTCCATAGTGGTCTTTAGTTAATGTTTTGGATTCTTGTAATACATTCTATGTAAGTTTGTCCTGGAAAACTATTTGAAAATTGCAAGAAATACAGAATGCAGCTATGAGACTATTTCTAGAACACCATTCAGAAACCATATAGCACTGCTCTTAAAAAAACTCTATTAGCTCATAAAGACTACCAGCTCAACTTCATAGTTCTAGCAGTGATGTTTAAGGTCTTTAACAGCTTACTTGAAGATATACTGGTCCAGATGTTAAGATCTGCAATGTAGACATTCCTATGCCTTACAGCTGGAAGAGATATGTTACTCTTTTCTTTTGTTCTGCTACCCTGACCTGACAGCAGCTACCCTTCTTTGACAGCAACACTCTAGTCTAGATGAAAGTTAGCTTTTTACCCTTGCACTTGGGATTTAGCAGGCTTTTGCCCCTGAAATGCTTCTCTATTATTTCTTGATAGTTTTTAATTAGTTGTGTATATTACAGAATTTTATTCTTGTTTTTATGAACTGTAACTGAGCAGATTTGGTTTACAGGTATTTCAAATAAATAAAATTAAAAAGTAAATATAAGTAAATATAAGCACTTTTAATTACTAAGAATCCGTACTTTTAAAGGCAGCTTATGAAATTAGTAATAGTATCAGGAAGCTTATAATGGGATCTATTCAACAGTATGAAACTCACTTAGGAATCCCAATTACTTCTACCTGCAAATATTAACTACTGTACAAATGCTTTGAAAAATACTGATACCACTGAATCCATGCTTTAAATACCATCCTGCCAATGAAAGAAGGAAGCAGTGTCTCTTCATTGATCAAATATGGAAATCAAGTGCTTTGATCTTTGCTTGTTTCTCATTCACTTCAGTTACAGAAACAGTATAACCTCAATAATAATTATAATTCTTGCTCATTTGGATTTATGGTTCTTTTAAACTACAATTCTAAGTAACTTTCCATTTGCTTCAATATCCAAAGTGCATATATATGTTCTCTATTCAATAGGAAAACTCTCCTCGTTCTAGAGAAAAACTAAGATTTCAAAAAATATATTAATTGTACTGGTGAGCAATTCTGCCACAGTCTTCAGCAATCTTTTTACTTCCAGATTAGATATAAATAGATTATCAAAGTCCCTGAAAACCTAAATATTAATAAAAATTATCCAACCGTATTAAAGATATATCAATACACCAATAACTATCAGTTCAAAGAAAAAATACTAGTCATGGTGACAATGAAATTCTGAACACTAGATTATACAGTCCTGGAATTGGTACTGATTCCAAAGAAACTATGGGAAGAGAAAGAGAGAGCCAAATAAACCTTTCAGTTGGACCCTGAAACTGAACCAACATGCTATTGTGCCAAAGACACCTCCATCTCTGCACCGGCTTGACTTATATTCTTTTATTTTAAAAGTAAATGGGAAACTACCATGGTGCAAAGCACAAACACAAAGAATATTTTTTTATTTTCAAGAATAGGACTGGATTCCCAAATACACTCGAGGAAATTTTTAAAAGGCAACAATGATGAGCCTATAGTCCAGTACTTGAACTATTACCTCCTGCTGCCCTGCAAAATAAAATTTAAAAGCATCCAGCAAGAATCAAGGAAATTATAGGACATAATCTTATTATTTTTCTGGTAAAAGGGCACCACGTGACTTTCATCCCATCACAGTAACTGTTTTGTGAGAATGCTCATAAATGTTATCAACATTTCAACTGCAATCCACCAATGTTAGCCAGAAAAGCTCAAATACATTGACCCCAGAATCTTGTATCAACCTCTATATGTTTATTAATTCAAAATTTTGTGGTTCAATAAATGTTTGCATTTTCTGGCATTTTGAGGATGGACTAGGCAATATGTTGGACATTGATCTACATTTGTAAACTACCTGAAAACTGTAATTAATCTAGACTGAAACTGCCAATGTGCTGGTGGATAAAGACTGTCACAAACATGTGACAATAATATAGCTTTATTTAATTATTTTGATTTTTTATTATTTTTATTATAATCTTTGCTATAGTTGAAATTATCTTTAATTGTCAAGTGTTGCTCTTCAGTTAGTACTACCTAAATATTTAATAAATGCATACAATCAAATTACATATATTCCAAACTGATTATTTGTCTAGATCAGAGCCCCAGAATGGTTGAAAGAGTCAATATGGATTATCATAATTCCCTTCCCCAGCTTTCAAGCCTATGATGCTGCTGCATTAAATATCCAGGTAGCTATGGCTAGAAGAATCTTTTGTTCAAGTATTTTTAACAGTTATGAGGCATAATTTCAAAGATGGATTTATCAAACTGCAAGCAGACCCATAAGACAGCCTGATAAGATAATCATGAATGAAACATGCAAGAGAGACCAGATGCAAGATCTTCTTTCTTCAGATTTCTCCAGATTAACTAAGTCATTCAGGCAATGAATAAAGGTCCAGTAAAAGCAAATAACCGTTTTGGAAGAAGCTTCTCTAGTGCCAGCCAAGCCAATGCTTATTTCAAGGTACTGTATAAACTATGTGATAGAACTATTGTTAAGCAGCCAGGATATTTCTGGAAAATACTGTCAAATCTGGACTGCTTTAGAGGCAAAACTGTTTATACATCACGACTCTCTCGAAACAAGTTACAGATAAGAATCCAGGTTAAATAAAGTGTGCTCATGATCAACCTGGGGAAAACGTCCATTTCTTTATTTCCAATTGGAGAAGAAAAACTAGTATTGCAAGACTGGGATGTTAATTTCCAGTCCCCAGTCATTCTTCCCTGACCAACTATGAAGTGCAATATGAAGCTGCTGTTCTACTGGGGAAAATATATAGGGAACAGGAAGACTTTTAAAAAAAACGGATACTGATTTCACCATTTACCAACTCCCCTGCAGTAAGCGAATCATCAACCCAGGAATTTTAGTGAATATGACTAGACAATTCAATGTTAAGATTAAGATAAATAGAATGAATATTCATTATCTTGAAAACTGGGCATTTGAAAAAGTTTAAGCTTTTCAATATACTATACGAATAATGCTGTAAAAGTTAAAATTATTATAAATATTGCAATTAATTGTATGATTCACTAAGAATGCAACCAGCAGCAACTAAGATATTGCCAATTCAGTTTGAAGAAAGCTAAATTTTAGTACCGTGGCCTTACATTAATTCTATTCCAGGAGCTACGTTCCTATTTGGACATTATTCCCTCCCTTCCCCTGTTATTTCATAGCCACATATGTGTAAAAAAACTATCAAGTATATATATTTTTAACACAATAAATAAATATACAACAAATTTATCTTATTATTCCAAAACTTCTTCAAATGTTTAGCAAAATGATACTTTATCAACCACTTAAAAGTCTACCTAAAAGAATCACCTAACACACACTAGGAAAATATCTACCTACCTAAAAACCGTAATTTTGCCCATTAATTTTTTTGTCTGTTGAAGCAAGCAAGCTTTGATGGATACTTCCTGTAAATGAAGTAGATTGAGTTATTAGAAAAGTTGTGTGAATTCACAACATTATCAAATACAGTAGGTTTTATTTTATTTAAAAAAATCAAACATCAAACTAAAAAAACCAAAGACCAATTTATTTGTTATAGAAACTCTGAAAGTAAAATCCAAAATACTCTTTACAATTTCAAAAAATATGAATTTGTCTTTATCAGTCTCTGTTCCAAATTTAATCATCCAAAAGTTAATTATACCTTTCTTTTTCTTAAAATCTCTCAGACTTTTAAATCTGTTATATAGGATACATTCTTACTGTCTGTTACAAAAAGTCCTTCTCCAATCTTACAATATCACTGAGGAATAACTGTATACAATACATGTTGCTGTTGTTTAAAAAAATCAACTACAAATAATTTATAAATACATATAGTAAAGTACAAAAATATTTTAATGCAGGCAGTCCTTGGCTTACAATCTCAATTGAGCCCAAAATTTCTGTTGCTAAGTCAGACATTGTTCAGTGAATTTTGTCACATTTTACGATCTTTCTTGCCATAGTTGTTAAGTGAATCACTGCAGTTGTTAAGATAGTGACATGGTTGTTAAGGGAATCTGGTTTCCCTATTGATTTTGCTTGTCAGAAGGTCACAAAAGGTGATCACATGACTCCGGGACATTGTAACCGTCATAAATATGAGTCAATTGCCAAGCATCCAAATTCTCATCACATAACTATGGAAAAGACTGTGAAAAATTGTCATGTCACTTTTCAGTGTTGTTGCAACTTCAAAGGGTCACTAAATGAAGTTCGTAAATTAAGGATTACCTGAGTAATTTACTTTACCATTTTTTTTCCTTTTTAACTCCCTATTCATGAACAATGTTAAAGATTGTTCATAATCTTTATTATGATTATGCTCCTTATGTGTCTTAAAAAGCAGATTCTAAAGCAACTCATTTCTGAGAGCTCTCTGGTCTATCACTACAAAACTGAATATTTTTAGGATAAGCAAGTAAATCAAGGTCACTTGTTTTAATCTTTTTAACTATATATACAGAGAATGCAGGCCATGACAGGGTTAGCAAACCAGAAATAATTAACACTGCAAAGAAAAAAACCATTAACTCATATATAGTTAAGGATGACTTAAAGTCTAGGGAAACTCCATTTCAATTCTACTGATATAAAAATATAAATCTCCTTCAAGTTGAGCTCAATTCCTGATAATTTCATAGGTATGTCCATAAAAATCCATTGGCAACAATATAAAACTGATTTGCTAAAGTCTCACTTATAATTGTAGTATGAGCACTCTGGAGACATGATGCCAGAAAAATTGGCGTACTCTTCTACAGGGTAAGAGTTGGAAAACTTTATTCTATTCTTGGATACCTTTATGTTTTATGGCTTAGAAATTGCAAACATGCGCATGCAGGAACTTTTCAGTTTCAATCATCTTCCTAGCTTGACAGTTCATTTCTAAACTTAACTCATCGTTTCCCAAAACAGAGTACTTTGGGAGTTATACAAGTGCTATCCTATCACTATTTGTTTACTAATTCTGAACTTTTTTCTTCAATAAAAAAGACATTATGAATATTATTCATTATGGCAGCAGTACCATATTGCTGCAACAGACAAACATGGCTAACTGACAATTTTCCAAGACACTTACATAAAAGACATAAAGACATTTTATTTCTTGTTTCTTATCATTTTCACCTTAACGGGGAATTGTAATTTGTGGGTTTATTCCATCATCTTCCAATATCATCCAGACAGCAGAAATAAAGTACACAAAAAAAAACCTGGAAGGACATTTTAAAGAGGAAAAAAATTGAAAGAGATCCACACCCTGCCATTTTTGTAGAGTTGAATTCCCTCTTAATTAAATCTTGGGACATGTTGCTAAGGCAGCTTGAGTCAAGAAACCCAAACTATAGGGGAGGCTTATATAACAATGTAAATTTGAGAATTCTGAAATTAGTTAAATAATTATATGAGAAGAAAAGACACAAAAGCCATAAACTTACAGCTGAAATAGCTTACAATTGAAACAGCTAAGTAACAAACATCCATGTTGGAAGTGTATGACTTTCCATAATGGTTCAGATTAAACAGAAAATTAATGAGGATCCTATTTTTATTTTAGGAAAATGGGATTGTAGAATTGGAAATTATGTTGATGCCATTTTCGCGTCAAAAGTTTTGCCTACTACCAAAGGTTAGAAAATTAATAAAAACTAGCTAGGTCAAGCAACTATAAGAATAATAGACTATTTTAAATTATGTTAGAGACGTCCAAAAAATGGAGGTAGGGGAAGTCAAGTATTTCATGTATTTAAAAATGAAAATAATTCATACCCTACGGTTATACTTTCCCTTTGATACCATCAAAAGGAAACAAGTCAAATTCAGGAATAAGAATTCACTCTCCCTCAAGCAGACCAGTTCTGAATGTCTAATACATATACACCAAATCTAATCTACATAATTCAGTAAACTTAGTTTAGTATCAATGCAGAGAGCCACTTTGGTGCAATAGATCAAGTTCTGGTCAAGAAATCATGAAACTGTGATAGTTCTTAGACCTTCCTTAGGCATGAAAACCAGCTGGGTGACTTTGAGCCAATCATCCTTTTTTAGACCAACCAACCTCACAGAGTTGTTGTAAAGGAACAGGAGGCAGGAATATTGGGTATGTTCATAAGTTATATATTAAAGAAGCAGGATAAAATGTAATAATAATAATGCATATATGCTCATAGATACTGTATAATAAAATTAAGATTCAAAAAGTTGTTTCATTTTCCTTAAATTGTAAAATAATCTAGAATAAATTAGCTTGTTCCAATGCAATTAATAAGTCATATACAATAACTGATTCTTGAGGAAGACTTTTAAGTGAATTTAAGTGAATTTCCAATTAGTTTTTGGAATTATTAAACTAAGTATAACAACTGACCATGTACATGAGGTCAACAAGCAAACTTAAAATGAAGCATTTTATTGATTGTTTCATCCCTGTTGTCATCTTAGCTCCAGAGATAGTCATACTGCTGTAATTATTGTGACATACAGAATAGCACTATGTAATAAAGTTACAGTATGGTAAGCGAACATTAGAACATCAAAACTTGATTGAATTATATTTAAGACAATATAATAAGTATTTGAGTGGAAAATGTTCTGAGTTATTTCTAGCTGCTATATGATCTGAACAAGATCATGCAATCAACATAGTCTTTTAAAAGATTTTAGAACTGACATTTAATTGATTTTGCCAACAGGTTGTAAAACTTTTATATTCCTCTGAAAGAAATTACAATTCATGCATTTTATACTGATTTGCTCAAGAAATAAATAAATACAAAACATAAAGTTGAATGTAAGTCAATATGTTAGACTTGCAATTTTAGGGGGGGGGTCCCATGATTAGGATAATTGGAAATGTTACTGAAAATAAAAATGCCAATTTTATAACACTCTTTTGCTAATACATTTTTTTGTCCTGTGTTAACTCTTCTGAGCACGTTGGAAAAAGATATAACAGAGCTTGGAAAAAAGGCAAGTGGCCAATCCAATCAAATACTGGGTTTTTTTGGGGGGGGAGTAGGATGTTTGAGACTATACCCTAGGGGGGGAATTAACCAAATGGAGACATAATAGAGAAGTATAAAATCATATATGGGATGGAGAATACAAAAAAGAGAAAGGTTTTTCTATTTTCAAATGACTAGGAATAGGGTTACCCAACAAAGCTGATTGTAAGGAAATTTAGAAAGAAAAAAGAACGCATCTATTTACACAGAGTATAACCAATCTGTTGCAAACATTACCACAAAGTGCATCGAAGATCAAGTTTAGTTTTAAAAGAGAACTGGTAAGACCGTGAAGATTTGATAGAATTCAGCCTCAATCTTATCTTACACTTCTAAGTATTAATTGCAATGGAACAGTAGTGAAGAAAAGTAGGTCTCCATCTCCCCCTTTTGAGCATACAAGAAGCACATGACCGGCCACTGTGAAACAAAGCGCTGGACTTAAAATAGGTCCGAGCTGCATCTAATGCAGCTAATTCTTATGTTCTTCATTCATAAATAACCCAGTTGTAGTCAAAAACACAAACAAAAACTTAGACACTAAAAATTATTCAATGAGAAAATATTATGAAAATGTTGTATTTTTTGTAATATTTTCCTTCTGTTAATCCTTATGTTTTAGAATTTAAACTGTGTTCTAAAATCTTCCTGTTTCCTATTTTGAAAAAAATTACTGCAGAACCACCCAAAAAAAGAGCATTTGCAAAAATATTTGGAGGAATCTTATCACTTGCTTTGCAAAATTCAAGAGACCAGGATTTTTGATGATAGAAAGTAGACTCAGATTGCTTTTGAAGTACCCGGTTGACTGCGATTCTAATCTGAATATATCAAAAACAATGGAAGAGAAAAAATGAAGAACCATATAGGAAGATCCAGAGAACAGATGCTATAGATGCTATATATCTGTGATACAAAAGCCGAACTCTTTTCTTCACCCTTCAAAATGTTACTAGTTTGTGCTAATCTGTATGACAGAAATCTTAGCAATTTAGCATGACTTCAAACTAACAAAATGTTCTAAAACAACAGATTCCTTCATTGATGAATACAGTATACCTATAACTATCTCTAAAAGATGTTATGGTTACAAAGCTACATTTGTCATATATAAATAAAAATGGTAACCCTATGGGCCAGCTGTGAGTTTTGGAGGGGTGAAAATTATCTTAGAGTGATATTCTTCCTACCTGAGGGTTCATGTTCATTTGAGGAAAGAGATATTGGGTCAACAGGGAGTTTAATATTGGATATTAGAAGGCATTTTCTTGCTGTACAAATACATATATGAAGCTCATCAGCATGACGTGAAATATCATCAGTATACAGATGATACTCAATTATATACGTATTTCCACCTTAAAACAAACAACGATGCAGCAGAGGTCCTGATCTGTTGTTTGGGGGCTATGAGAACCTGGGTGTTGGAAACTATACTTTCACTAAAACCTAGCAAAATGGACAGAGCTGGAAATACTTCCACTCCAGATGGAGTCAGAGTTTTCAGTATATGGTTGGCTTCCAATCTGGGAGATCTTCCGAACTCAAGAGCTACTGATGGAATAACTTGTGGAGATTGCAGTCAGACGAGCCTTTGCACAATTACATTTTATGTGCCAAGTTTGGCATGGTCGCTCAAGTCTTTGTCAACTCACATCTTGACTATTGTAATTTGTTCCACATGGGGCTGCCCTTGAAGATTATTTATACTGAATGACTTCAATCTTCATCTCCCAGCCTCTGGAACTCGCTTCAGTAAGGAATTCATGTCCTCAATGGCAACTATGGGCTTGCCTTAGTTTACAGCTTCAAGATGTACGTGCAGTCATAGTTTGGACATGGCTTTTGAACAACTTTGGCTTGGTAAAAAGTGAGTTCAAAAAGTCTGAGTGAGAAAAAAGGCAAGAAGATAATTGTGTGATGTGAGGGAAGAAAGGAAGAAAAGATTTTGAACTTCTAAGTAATTACTTTTTTGCTCCCATTTATTCCTCTTGTATCTTTTATCTTTCCCTCCCCACCCCCCCGGCCTTTGCCTTCTATTTAAAAAAAGATAGAAATTGAAAATACTTTTATGCTGGTCATAGTTCTGAGCATGTTGTGGCTTTCCTTTTAAAATAGTGGAAATCAAGAGTGATCTTGTGTAATGACCAAACTAAGTGATCCAGAGAGGAGAACTCAAAACTCAGAATCAATAAGTGTAGACAGAAAGGAAGATGATCTTGACAAAGATATGCCGGCTCCATTGCAAGGACAAAGAAGGGTAAAATACAGTTTAAAGCCACAAAAGATTATATTCAGAAGTAGGTAAATGATCTATACATTGGAAAGACAGGGAAATATGACACTTATTCCAACAAAATCCCCAACTGCTTTTGATATCAACATATAAGGCAGTGATGGCAAACCTTTTAGAGACCGAGTGCCCAAACTGCAGCCCAAAAGCCACTTATGTATCGCAAAGTGCCAAC
>JANHFO010005132.1:52190-65715 GCA_032468095.1 Pareas carinatus
CTCCTGTATCAATTTATTTTTCCGAGGAGGTCTTATTTTCGGGGGATTCCTTATATTCCAGCGAGAGGCAAAAATGTTAAGTAGGGCTTATTTTCGGGGAAACACGGTATGCATTAGAAATCATAGTTATTAGATACTAAACCACCTTAAATACTTTTTAAAAAAGAAAAAACTTACAATAGGAATTTTAGAAAATATTGTAAGGAGCTTATCAAAAATATCACAGAATCCTGGCTTAACAAGCTGCAGTGTGAATAGGCCCATACCCTTTGCTCATTATGTACAAATAGAAAAATGAAACAAAGAGAGCCTCATATGCCAAACAAATAAAATCACGTTGTTTATTTGTAATATTTCAATATTCAATTGTTAAATAGCAATATAAGAGAGGAATGCACAATCAAATAATGTTGTTTTATTAAGCAAATCTCCTATTGATAAAATTCATGCCCTGCAATATGCTTTAACATAATTTTTATATTTGACTTAACACTGTGTAATCTTAATTATCATAGCTGGTTCCCCAAACCATGGTTAAAATAAATCATTGTTTTAGTAGTAGTATGGTATTTCAAGTCAGTTAGTATATTCAAGTTTCATTTTAAAAATAAAAAAGTAAAAAATGTATCCAAACAATTGAAATAAGGTTTTTTTATATTATCAGGAACTACATCTTCATATCCTATTGCAGGAGAAACAACTTTTTGGTGTTCCAACATTACATCAGTATTTGGAGGGACACTCTGACATATTTACAAATGGATACAAATGAGAGCAGTACTTTTTAATTCAGTAACATTACACTATGCAACACATTTTTATGCTGGACCACTTATAATACCAAGATTTTTTGTTTGTCAAATTAATCACAACTGGCTACATTCAGGCAACATATACAAAGAAGAAGTATAGTTTACACATCTTAGCATTGGCTTTCTCTGCTTTGGCATCCATGTTGTGGAATCTTCTCGTTCTGGGGTGAAAATAGTCTCATCTCTTCTGAGCTTCTGAAGATCTCCAAAGATGGTGATGCTAGCACAGTGATGGCTAACATTTTAGGCACTGAGTGTCTGGGTGAATAGCAGCTAATGGTTATGGCTTGTGACATCATCGCCCAGCGCTGCTACTCTCTTTCTGAGCATGTGCATGGCCCTATGATGTCATCACTCGATGTCGCTACTCTGTTTCTGAGTTTGCTCAGCTCTGGGGCAATGCTGGGGGGACTTGGCTCGCGTGCCAACAGAGAAGGCTCTGTGTGCCCACTGTAGCACATGTGCCACAGGTTCACCATCACTGTGCTAGCAGATCTAGTAAGGTGGCACCATTATTATTATTAACATCTCTTTATCAGCAATGTTAGGTTGATAGTTTTTCACTTTAGCTCTATTATAGCTTGCAAATATTTTTTAATTATTTACTGAAAAAGGTTTTAGATATTTGTTTTGGTGTACACTGGTTAAGAGTCTCACTTGTGAGATGGACGGTTATATAAATTAGATAAATGAATAAATAGCACACAAAACCAAAAAAAAGCAAGCTACTACACATTATGTCTTAACATCACCCTCTATTTCTTAACAAAAAAACTATTTGAGTGTTCTTTCACTATTAATACAAAATGCTTAAAATACTAATCAATCTTTGTATAGTACTAAACTATTCCTCATACTTCCAACAGACTGTTTTTATAAAATGTAGCACACAATAACAGACAATATATTGCACTCAGGAATCACAATAAGCCTGAAAGATAATGAATTCTGACTATAGATTCCTTAAGGTAAAGACTTGGGGGGGGGGGGGAAATGTATATAATTCCTCAATCTACGGAAAAGCCTCAAAGAAAAATCCAATAAAAGTATAATGTATAAAAATGCATTGAGACAAATTTTAAAATATAAAAACCTAATTAATCGTTGATATTCACTAATAATTTTCTGCAATGTTAGGTTGATAGTTTTTCACGTGTTGTTTCAAATTATAATGAGCTCTATAAATGAATGCATTTTATAAATAGGTAGAAAGCCATGATCTTCATGGTTTTAAATTCATATTTAAATATATGTTAATCCATGTAAACAGTAATTCCAATTATAGATATGTAAGAAATATTAAATGTTGCTGAACTCCCATTGAAGCTATACAATTCAGAAATATTTATTAAATTTCCATCCTGCCCTTATTTTGTTAAACTCAAAGGAAGAATATACAATCCTTTTTATTTTCCTAACAACTATGTGAGATGAATCGATTTGAGAAACAGTACTCAAAGTCACCCAGCCAGGTTCCATGCCTAAGGCAGGATTGGACTCACATTTTCTCATTTTCTAATCTAGTACATTAACTGCTACACTAAACTGCTTTAAAACTATTAGAGGTCTAAGGAAAGGTGCTTAACTGTTTACTGAAAACCTTTACACCTTACAGGTGAAAAATAGTAAGCAGAGTCTATGTACCTGTCCTAAAAGTAGATTTTCTCAAGGTGTATGTTCAAAGATTAAAAAATAATTTCCAAATTATCAACCATCATTCCCATTTTCCACTATATATTACCAGACGTGACCAAAGGTTTAAAAGTGGGGTTGTTCTTTTAATCAGAGTTTTTCAGTTTGACATTATGGGGAAACCCTGCTTCTGATTTAGCTATTGGGGGACGGGGAGAGTTTGAGCAACTTGAGAAGAGATACATTTCTCTACAACTGTTTTGATAAGTATTTACAAACCATAAAGCAATTCATATTTAGTATTACTTACACCTCACACTTCCTGGAAATTAACAATAAAACAAAGACAGGGATATTACAAGTTGCTGTTAAGAGAATACTACAAGCTCCTACAGGTACTTCTACAGTTTACATGGTACAAGCTTTTGTGAACTGCAATCCCCTTCCTCATTTCAAACCAGTGTCTTCCCCCAAAGCAAAAAAAAATTAAAAAAATTTGCACAGCATTCAAGTAACCAGTTGTCTAGGATATTTTGACACTCTTGAAAACTTTCCAAGAGTTTAAGAGACACAAATTGATACCAAGAACTCTACCATGACATATGCTAATTGCAATTTTAAAATGCACCATATTATTTAAAAAGCAGGCCAAGATTGGATGAAGCTCATATAAAACACAGCAATACATTCAGTTGTCCATAGAACTACAACGTAGAGAGTAAATTTCTGTTATATGCAGGGTATCAACCTCCACATACCTGGCCACATAAGAAAAACGATTACATCATGTTTTCAACCTGAGTGGATGCACCGAGCAATCGGGCTCACCAAAACCTGACTCCTGTTCACTAAAATGTGACAAGTCTGATCACGTCCCCACATGCAGCAGCAATGCAAACAAAGGACCGCTTTGCCTTTTGCAGTAAGGAAGAAATAAATATATATTAAGACTGCCCATTTAAGCATACTCCAGGATCAGCTCATCCCCGAGGAGCTGCAGGGCTTGTTGCAGGACGAAGGGCTTAAGAGGCCGAGACAAGACCTCCCAACACCTCGTCCCGAACAAAACACAGAAGCCGCACATCAGCCTCGAAGTTTGTCCTGCGAACATCGCTGGGCCGGAAGGAGATGGTTTTTTTTTACAGCTGCCCGTTCGGCGAAGTTCTTGAGGCAACAAGGTCTAAGGGCAACGAGTTACGGGCCTTTCCCATCGGGAAAGCAGGCCCCGAAAGGAATAGTCCACCTAGGAACCAACACACACACTCGCTCTCACACACACACACACGCACACTTGTAAGGAGGAGAGCAGATGCTGCGCTACCCGTTTCTTACCCCGAGTTTCAGGCATCAGGCGGGACGCGGACCCCGGAGGCATAAAGGGCAAGGCGAGGGACGCGGAGGCCGAGCGCTGCCGACGAGAGGAGGCTTGTGGCGGGAAACGCGGCTGGGGGCCCCCGGAGAAGCAGCCGAAGCGGGACCCCGGCCCCAGAGAGCGCGGCTCCCCCTCGCCGCCCCCCGCGGCGGGGCCTTCTCCCCCTCGCTCCGGGCGCCCGGTTGGGAAAGGCGGGAGGGCGCGAACGGGCCTCGGGGCTCCTGCGCTCCGGTGCTAAGCGCCGCACCACCGCCGCGACGTGTTCCTGCCCTCCTGTTTCCCTCACATATCTCTCCCCCCCCCCGCCTTCTCGCTCCCTCACAGAGACAAAAGCAAACGGAAACCGAGGGGGGATGAGGCGCGCCGCGAGGAGCCCCAACCGCGCCCGACCCAGCCGGAGCCCTTCCCCGGGCGCCCACGGATTCCCGGGCAGATCCGTGGTTGGGCCTCGGCGGAGGAGGTGGCAGCGGGGGAAGAATAATAGGGCCGAACTCACCGCATGAATTTTCTTGTCCCGAGGATCCAAGATGGCTGAGCACCCCGCACGGAGGATGCTGGGGGAGCGACCTTTACCCTCTGACCCCGCCGCCGCCGCCGTGACCCCGCCGCCGCCCGGCAGCGACTACGGGACGAGCGGGCGGATGGACGCGGCGGGCCGGCCTGGAGTTGCTGCTCCGACGGAAGAAGGCTCGGCCCTCCCGCCGGGGCTCCTGAGGGAAACCGGGCCTCCCGCAGGCCTTCCTGGCGCGCGGCGGAATTCGGGGCTCGCCCTCGTCGCGCTCTGCCCTGCCGGGGCGGCTGGAAAGGGGCCTGAAGACGCCGCCGGGATCTCGGGGCCCAACTTCCGAGAGGGCGGCCTGGCGCGATCCGCGGACTGATTCGGAGACATCCGGGGAAAGAGGGAGGGGGGGCTTTTTTCCTACACGGTGGAAGGAGGAGGAAGCGGCTGCATTTGGGCGCACTCGCTACTTCGGGCCGTTCAGGGAGCCCAGAAACTGCGGCCGTGGCTTTTGCACCATGTTTAGGACTGAAGACGGGGGGAGCTCGCCTCCTCCGCCGCCAAGCCGAAGTATTTTGCGGTTCCTGTCCCGCAATCGATTAGAGACGTTTTCCAAAACGACATTTCTGAACGACCCTGGACAGGTGTATTTCAAGAGGCCCGATATGCTGCTTCCTCATTTTTGTTGTGCATGTAAAGACTTTTGTGTAAGAATGTGACTGTGTTGTGCAATCCTCGGAATAACAGCTTGTTAATCTAAGGACGTGTGTATTTCTATTTCTACTCAATACAGAAGGGAGGATGGGTTCAAATTCCGGCTTTTACTACAGCAAATAGAGTAATATGTTTTGAGCATTGATTAAAAATAGAACAACACCAAGGCTAAGTCACTGTTGGGAATAAGCTCCCTGTGCCAGTCTATTTTCACCTCTCATACTTTCGATATTTGTTGTGAGGATAACAAGAATATGAATATTAAATATAACATCCTGAGTTTGGAAAACCTTCAGTAAATAACATTCTACAATCGGGTATAGTCCCCTTACACAGGACATCAGATACAACACTATTTACCCTAATCTAGGACTTGTATTTAAGGCCTTAGGGCCCAGGTATGTGATGATAAAATCCTAGTGCCACACTTAACTCTGTGCTCCTCTTAAAAACAAGCAATTTATTTTTTTAGTTAGATAAGGTGTCTTATCACATACATTTTTCACAAGCTGACATATTTAAATCTGGGTCTCATTCCTAATGAAAATAAAAATAGTGCACGAATCTACATCTCTCGTACTTGAGTGGCAGAGTTTGGAGAAAACACTTTAACAAGCATAATCTTTTAATTTTTGTTCTTTGTAGATCATAATATTTTAGATGATAAAGTATTCTTTTCCCTGCCTAATATTCTACATATCAAACTGGTGCAAACTGGTTCGTGTTTTAATAAATGAAACAATTGAAAGGGACAAATATTTAAATTGCAGGACATAAATTGAGCACTGTAATTTACAAAGTCAGAGGGATGTCCTTGAGTCACTCAGCCCTACGAAGGAGGCTTTAGCAACCACCAGGAAAACTCCAGGAACTTGTCCAAGCAGTCATTAGGAGTCAACATTGACTCAAAAACAGACAAATTGTCTAATAATGGCGTAAGAACATATAAACATTTTACATTGAAGAAAATGTTCGCATTTAAAAGGTCTTCCCTAAAAAATGTGTTCAGAATGGCAGATTTTAACAATGCTTGAATTTTATTTGTGTTACCCATGCCAAAATCTGCATATGATTGAAGTCAATATTTCTTACAGAGGAGATTCCTTGCAAGTCTCATTGTAAGCATTTAGCTTTTAATATATGTACAAATGATCAAATGCCAAGAACAAGGTCAAACTTAACTCCTGGTGACTTCAAAGACACAAACTGAGCTTTCTTAGTAAACCTGCAGAAATGATTTGCCATTACTTTCTATTGTATAGCCTATTTCCTAGCAGTGTATCATCTAAGTATTACTAGGTCTAACCTTGCTTTTGAGATCAGCCAAAAGTACTGCCACGCCCTATGTAGAAAATGTATAGTACTAAAAGTAGCTTTAATTGACAATTCTGTTGGGGAATTCCCTTAATGAGTTTACTTTTTGTTCTACTTGAATTAGGAATCACAAATCTTTTTTAATAGACAATTTTGAAGCTCTACCTAACTATTGGCAATAAAGACAGCAGCACCTAATTGACCGTGGCTCATCCTCCAAAAGCTGAAAAAGCATTGGACCTAGTTAGTGTATGGGCGAGAAATCACAAAATAAAACTAGGCTAGACTGAGCTGTTGAAAAAAATAGTCTAGATCAGGGCTTTTCAACCTTTTCACAGACTGTACCACTTTTAGGACACGACAATATTCGAATACCACCAGTACCAGACACAAAAAACCAAAACCAAGCAATCTTTATACTTGTCTTGACAGAATTCTCTCCTCTTCTATTCCCTTCTCTCTCTCAGGCTTGCCCCACAGAACCTTCTCTTCTCCCTCTTTCTCCCTAATAGTCTTTTTTCCCTCTCTCCCACCAAACCCGCCTCTTTTTATATCCCCTCCTCTCCCTTTTCTCTTCTGGATGTGTCACTCACCAGACTCATCCCCAAGGAAGTTGCTGCTCCTGGGGATGACAGAGGCAGCCCTGCACACGCCTGGCTTGGGGCGAAGCAGGCTGTGCTGCAGTGCGGCCCCACACTCTGGTGTGCAGAATTGGCACCCTTGACTACAGCTGATCAGCGCTACCAGTAGCGCTTCCTGCAGCACCAATCAGCTATAGCCAAGGGCACTGATTGTGCATCAGAACATGGATAGCAGTGCAGTCAACTTCACCCCAGGCACGTGCACCGCTGCCGCTGCTTCTGAAACTAGAGAAGGCAAACTTCGCTGCTCATGCCTGAGGCAAAGTTGGCTAGCTATGTTGCTGACGCTCTGGCCCACAGAATCGACTCCCTTGGCTACAGCTGATTGGCGCCGTAGGAAGCACTGTTGGCAGCGCTGCTCAGCTGTAGTCAAAGGTGCCAAATTTTGCACACCAGAGCATGGACAACAACACAGCCTAGCTAGCCGACTTCCAAGTCAGGCGTGTGCAGCACTGTTGCTGCTTCAGAAGCTAGACTAGGTAATCATCACGTACCATAGGTTGAAAAGCCCTGGTCTAGATGACAGTGACAAGCCACTTCTGTGCTACTCACAAATAAACTACGTAAACTTGTCCATGTTGCTTCAAAAAACTGAACTGAACTGGAGTCTTAATTCCTGTTTTGTTGTTTGATCTTTATAACTTTGCATACAGTGAACTAGTGCAAGATTGAAAGATGTGGAGAGACCTGGGCCATAAAATTGCCAAGAATCAGACACAACTGAATGGATAACATCATCACCACACATTGAGCAACAATTTTCCAGGTTTGTCTGTATCTGCTTTTCTGAGTACTTGTGAGCTGAAGCTCATTATATTAATGATAATGCCTAGCCACCTTTTCATTTTCTGGCTTCTTTCTAAATTGCCCTTGATTTTTCAAACATCAGGGTCTACTCCAGAAATTATTGCTTCTGTGTTATGAATCCAAAAAAAAGCTTTAGTTTCACTATCAGCTTGTATATCCTAGTCTAAACATTTGAATGAATTATTTATTCATCATGCTATTGAAAAAATCCTCTCAGCAGTTTTCTCCAGCACCACTGTATAAAGATATAAATTTTTGGTCTTTCTCTCCAAAAAGCAGTTGTCACCTTGTTTCATGGTTACAGTCTCTATTGCGGCAATTTTTGAGTCCAGGAAGATAAAGTCTGCTATTTCTTCCATCACTTCTTCATGTGTTTGCACTGGACTGGTAATAACAGCTAGCTTTGTTTGCCTTCAAGACAGTCTTAAAAACTGCCTGGACAAGTTCCTTCTGTTTTCTTGGCAACATTTTGGGAACTGGTTTGAAGTTTTAGGTCTGGGAGAGAATGATTACCCCGTCACTCAGCTAGATTTCTGCCTAAGGCAGGACTAGAACTCATGGTCTCTGATTTTAACCATTACACCAACTGGCTCTCAACAGCTGGCATAACCCTATTTTAAAAAAAATATTGAGCATAAGAGCAGCTTTTGTAACCTCCACTTTGATCTTCAGTATGACATTACTTCAACACAGTTCATCACAATCTTGAATTAGTTATTACTCCATATTCTATTCTATCAATTCCTAACCAACATACATATTTTAACTTGCAGATGAAGTACTGCAGTCTGATAACACCTATGTTTTAAAGAACAATTCGCATTCAAGACTGCAACTCCTGCAATTTAAATTTTAGTATAATCAATACAGCAAAAATAAATACATTTGAAATCCTCTTTTGCCTTTCATTCTGTGGAAATTTGCAATGTGATCATGAGTTACTCTGCTTTCTTTGAAATCTTTTACCACTAGTAGTTCCTGTTCCATTTATTATTTATATATGAGCAATTATTTAGTAGTTGAGCATTCTTTAGAACTGTCCTTGTAGTACTGAACTATAAATTAGTCTATTCCAGTTGTTTGGCCAACACTGTTTTCCATAACTGCTTACAAACTATAAGCAGTGCTTCAAAACACTTTTACCAATATTTTATCAACTCTTATAAGAAATTTTTGTTAGCAGTATTTTCTAGAATTATTGAATGTACTTTTTTAAATGCCTAGATTCTGGATTGAAGCTCCAGAATTCACTCAAATCAACATTGGATGTGTATCTACATCTACTCACTTCATGGGCTAATACTTGTATTAATTCTAAATACAAATCTTTATTGGTAGGTTTTTTTTCTGACCCAAGGGTTTTAGACTAAATTTTGTTATCTCAGACCTTCACTTGGAAGCAGTCTTTCTTGAAATGTCCCATTTTTCCATGTTTGAAGCATTGGAAGACTAGTTTGTCAGAAAGTTAGGCCAGGTTGCAGATTGGGTAGAATCATGGAATTTTAGAACTGGAATCCACCATGATAATCTAGTCCAACTCTGCAATATACAGTACCACCAATTAAAAATCCAATGAGAGGTGACTGTTCAGACTTTTAAAATTCTCCAGAGATGGAATACCCCACTCACCTATGTAGGTAGGTACTATACCTTGTATAGTTATCATTTTCTTTAAACAAATCTAATACAACTCATATCTGTTATTTTTCATCCTAGTTTCTGTGGCTATGAAAAATAAGTAGTACTTGACAATCTTTCTTGTAATTTCCTTTATGTGCTTGAACATGACTATTGTATCTCATCTGAAGTCTTCCTTTCTCCACACTAAGAATTCTTCAGCCTATTATCATAGGGCAGTGATGGTCAACCTTCTAGAGACCAAGTGCCTAAACTGCAACCCAAAAGCCACTTACTTATTACAAAGTGCCAACATGGCAACACGTGCCCGCCATGGCCATCAGTGACCCCCCCCCATGGCCATCAGCAACCCCCATGACCTCCCGCAGACATCGGCGTCCCCCACAACCATCGACAACACCACACACCCACATGCCCTGCCACCGGCCTCCCAGCAGCCTCCCCAAGCTTCTGCGGTTCACTGTGAACTATGCTTCCCTCCAACCTAGCTCCTCTTCTCTCTCAACCTTTGCCACAGACTCCATGCTGTATTTGAGCCGCCACCTTACCCCAGAGAGGGGAGGGAGGAAGCACTCTCATTGGGCTGCTGGGCAGATGGGCAGGGGATGTCAGAAATGGCCTCAGGCGCACATGGAGAGGGGAAAGGGAGTCCCATGTCTCTCTAACTTTCTAGTAAAAAAATCTGCTGGGGCAATGGTGCGCGTGCCCACAAAGAGGACTCTGCGTGCCGCCTCTGACACACGTGCCATAGGTTCGCCATCAGTGTCATAGGGTATGTTCTCAAGTCTTTATATCAGTTTTACTGTCTTGTCTCTAACCTGTCAATATCTTTCTTGAAAACTGGTACACAGAATCTACAAAGTTCTCCAGATGTGGTTTCCACTGTTGAGTATAGAGGAATATTAACTTTGTATTTTTTTGGTACAATTTCTTTTAATGCAGCTAGATCTATGCTAACCATTAACAATTTTGGCAGCTGTCCCATACATCTTGTTGTCAATGACAGTACCACATCCTTTTTGATGTAGCATTTTTAGGCCACTAATCCCTCTTATATGCATGTCCTTCATTTTTTTCCTCCCATATATTTCTCCTTGTTAAATGACATCCTGTTCATATGAGCCTACCTGTACAGAATTGGTTACAATATTGCTATCTGATCCTGAGTGTTGGCCAGATCTCCCAATTTTCTGTAAACTAAAAGTTTGATAAACAGCCCGTCAGATCCCAGATCCCAAAAGAAGCATAAAGATAAATATTCTGCAGCTTGATGTAAAGCCATCTATGCTCACTTTCTGAGTGCTTTTAGCCACCTAGTTGTGGATCCACCTTACTGTGGTACCTTCTAAACCATATCTTACCTATCTTATCTATTTTACAACTTATTAATAATAACATCATGGTGTAGAGAACCAATATAAGACCTTGAGGGAAATTGACAAAAATCAAGAAATATGCAAAGAAGAATGAAACCTTCAAGTCCTTGAAAATTCGATAAGATTTACGATAGATTTAGGTAGGGTCCTTCCTGATTGACTAGCATATAAGAAAGAAGGGAGGTAAAGCACAATCAGGGTTGCCAGATTCTCTTGTTATGGTCTACCTCAAAAAAGGGTAGTTTTATTCTTCCCATGAAATCATCTTGATATGGTCTGACGCACTTGAAATTTTGTTTACAGTTTCCTGAAATTAAGGTAAATTATATCCAGAGCATTATGGCTGTCTTCTAGAATGCTGCCAAAGAAGGATTTTTTTTACAAAGCTGTATTACCAGGGTGAGGGACAGAAGGACAGAAGATTAAAGACAACATGACATTTTATTAATAAGAAACAAAACTTTAAAAAAATCATTTTAGTTCTAAATATTCAAAAGAAGGAAATCTGTGTTGAAAAACAATTTACAATGCAATTATAATCTGATGATCCAACAATTACAAGTATTGGAACAAGAAAAAGATTCCAAAAGAATATATAAAGTAAATGCAGATTATAAAATGGAACTTTTCTATTACAAATAAGGGGAAACTAGTTATAAGAGATCAGTAGTACAAATTTCCTGAAGGTTCAAACTGCTAGAAAACACCCTAAATGCAGAAAAAATTAAAATGGTTGCAATATACACAAAAGACAAAAATTAAACTTTGTTAAATTCTAATGAGACAGAAACAGCTTATTTCTCAGTTGCACTGACTTAGGGTGATTATAGTACAGCTAAAGACTGATCCTACTCATCAGTGACTGACAAGACTGTCACATAAGTACTGGCAGAATTAATTTTATGGTATTGTAAAACCATTTTCAGTCCTACTGCAGACATTTAGCAAGCAGTTACGTGTGTTATGATTGCTACACACTATATTAAATTGCATCTCATAAAGAGTGGTTTAATCATTAAGTGTATGGCTTGAAACTTTGTATTCAAATAGTGTAGATGATTTTGACAACAAAGAAAATGAATAATGATCTAGGTATTATAAAAGTTGGACAATGCAATAATTTACAGATTAGACATACCCTTCGGCAAAGATGGTTTTAAAATAAAATAAATTGTGATAACTTGCATATGATTTCTCCATTTGAGATATTAGCGAACTATTTTTCCTGTACCACCTGTGTTTAGTTCTTTTCAGTGCATGAGTCAGGTGACAGTTGATAAGGTTGAAAAGAAGGAAGAGACAAGGCAATTGACAAAAAGGAAAGAAAAATATGCAGTCTTACTTTGCTGTTATACCTTGATAAAGAAAAACAATCTATCCTGTATGCTTGTTAACATTTATCTAATGAAATTTTAACATTTTTATAATCAGTTGGTTTGTGGGGTAAATAAAAACATGTTATACCCCTGCTTGATTCTAAGATACTATGTTATCAGGCAAATAAGTATAAAAGAGAATAATATCAGTGTAAGCATTGTGCATCATTTGGGATCCTTAAAATGAACTTAAAATTAAGCCAAGTCTAACTAAGTATGCTAGTAGTGGTGAGATGAATCCCAAGAGCAGGAGGATATTGAACTAAAACATTATTATTATTATTTATTAAATTTCTATATCGCCCTTCTCCCCAAAAGGACTCAGGGCGATGTACAGCCAGTAAAACAAACATATATACAAATAAATATACACAATTTAAAAACAAAACAAAATATTTAAGGTGGCTGAAAATTGCAAAGAACCAATATTAAAACCAATTTAAAACCAAATTAAAATACAAAATACAAAAAGTTAAAAATTCCCCGAGGGGAGATGTGACTAGGCCAGACCGGCCTGACTGAAAAGGTGACAAAGCATGGAGGTCGAGGATAGTTCGAATCTCGGGGGGAAGGTCATTCCAGAGGGTGGGAGCTGCCACAGAGAAGGCTCCCCGCCGGGGGTCGCCAGCCGACATTGTCTGGCTGACGGCACACTGAGGAGGCCCTCTCTGTGGGAGCTAACCGGTCGGTGGGAGGTATTAGCTGGTAGAACGTGGTCCTGTAAATATCTGGGCCCTAAGCCATGGAGCGCTTTAAAAGTGGTCACCAACACCTTGAAATGCACCCAGAAGCTAACCGGCAACCAGTGCAGCTCACGCAGGAGAGGGGACACATGGGCACTGCTCCGGGCCCTGATAATCCCCCGCGCGGCTGCATTCTGTACCAGTTGGAGGCTCCGGATGCGTCCCAGGGGGAGCCCCATGTAGAGAGCATTACAGTAGTCAAGAAGGGCAGTGACGAGTGCTTGAATGACTGTGCGCATAGCGTCCCAGTCCAGAAAGGGGCACAACTGGTGGACCAGGCGGACCTGGTAAAAGGCCCCCCTGGTGACGGCTGACAAATGGTCATCCAAGGACAGCCATGCATCCAGGAGGACAGCCAGATTGCGGATCCTTTCCGTGGAGGCCAATATTTAGCCCCCAATAGTCAGTGATGGGGTGAGCTGATTATGTCAGGACGCCGGAAGCCACAACCACTCAGTCTTGGAGGGATTGAATCTGAGCCTGTTGCGCTCCACGGCCTCAAGGCACCGGGACATCACCTCCACGGCATCGTTGGGGTGGCCTGGGGTGGAGATGTACAGCTGAGTATCATCAGTGTACTGATGGTACTCCACCCCAAAGC
>JANHFO010005133.1:14867-25381 GCA_032468095.1 Pareas carinatus
CCTCAAACGGAGGGCTCCCCAATCAGGGGTCGCCCGGCCCCTAAGGGCCCACCAGGGAGCAGGTTTCAGGCGTGGGAGGCAGAGCTAGCTCTCCCACGTCCTGTTGCCTCTAGGACCGTAAGTCGAATCCATAGGTTTACTTTCTAAGTATCCAACAAACCATATGCTGTACATAACAGTTTGTAATATAATAAATGTTTAGTATTTTGACAGAATCACTATACTTGGTTGCGCAGCCAAGTTAAGAGAGATAGGATGGGAGCTGAAATACCATGCCACCCCACACATATCTAATTAGAGTACACATATTTTCAGCAAGAGAGCAGAATGGAAGTCAAATATGAGAAAGGACTAAATTCTGTATAGTTAATTGAAGAAAAAAATTGCAGGAAATGAATACACCAAATCCTTCAAATGTATATAATTTCCTTCCTTTACCATCTAGAAGGGTGCAATATCAAAATAGTGGGTTGGTTGATTTTTTTCTGAATTTCTGGGAAGCAAAACACTCCAATTTATTTTCCATAGCACCTAAGGACAAGACAAAAAGCTATGGATGAAAGCTCGTCAGAGAGAGATTCAACCTGAAAATAAGGAGGATTTTCCCCACAGTAAGAAAATTAATCCATAAAACAGCTTGCCTTTCATAATTGTCAAAAATTTCAATGTAATGAATTCTGGGTTCTGTTTGTTTGCTTAATTCAGAAGCCTCAATTGGAGGTTGATTTGGAAAGTTTGACAGAGGAAAGGGGGGACATTTTACTTCCATGTCTACCCTACTTTGTCAAGAAGGAATAAATACTGCCCAGTTTGCTAAAGGATTTTGGCAATTTTGCTGGTGAACTGCAAGGGGTCCCTAAGCTGGTCAGTTCTGCAACACCTTGTTTTCTACTTGGACAGCCTGTTTGATGTATTGAAATGTGACACTGGTTCTTCTTGGTTTTTATAGATATTATAATTTAAAAGCAAAACCTTGTAAAACAAAACAGGAGCTTGTTAATGGATAAGGTCAAGACTTTGCAGATTTCTTCAGCTTTTCTTGGGAATTGAAAGCTTTAAAGCACTTTGAAGAAGACATTATACTTAAACTAAAATTTGCATCTCTTATTCCATTTATCATTTGCAAATTTGAAAGTTTCAGCTCTGAATTCTTTTGGAAATTCCAGAAGCAGTTTGCTGCTTTAATGAATAGCAAATTGAAAACACCGGCTGCTCTGGAAACTTATACAGAAAACAAATGAGACAGTACACACCTACCTGTTGCTAAGCTGAGTTTCAGAGGTTTAATTGCCACTTCCTGTCAGTAAAAATGTTAAACTATTTTTTCCCTGTTATTCTGGATTTTAACAGCAGTGTTTCAGAGAGGAAGTAAAAACCACAACGGTATCAAGCAGTAAATGTTGACACTTCTGTTTTAAGATAGCGCTCAGTAAGCTTAGTTTGAAAATTTGGCTGAATTACAATTTCTTTTGTGGATCAAGTAATTTAGGGCACTTCTTTGGCATCAGTTCTATTCTGTTAAAGTGCAATTCCATGGAAAGCAGATATGTGTTCTTCCCCTCCCCTCAACAGGATAGTGCAATACTATCAAAAATAAATCTGAGCTTGACTGTACAATTTTATTTCGTGATTGTCTTTATAATGTGCAGAGAAGAACCCATCATTCACTATTAATAGATACCTGAAAAGGACATTTTGGCTGCAGATACACTTGTTATTATAGAATATTGTTATGATGAGAAAAGGTTGAAATTCTGTTGTTTGAATAGGCTAGTTTTCTGGTGCATCATTAATTTCAATGTTATGTATATTTGATGTAGAGTACACATACTTATGGATAGCAGTAATTTTAGTATGATCATTTGGTACCTTCCAAGATTTTTCTGCTGCTTCTAGCAACATGGCTAGAAGCTCTTGTAAAATCACCATTTTCTGCTTCAATACTAGTTCTCGATGTAATGCCTCCTGAATAGAAGAAATCAAAGTCACAACTTGTTCAAATGATATTCCAGGCATTCTCTGAATTAATTGTCCTAGCTCTACAATTACTGAGAATTCTTTTACTTTACCATTAAATTTCTTTTTCAAAGGAAGTGTGGATAAATTTGATTACAGTAACTTGGCTATTGCCAATATGTGTTTGCCAATTATATTTCATATCCTTTTAAATCTTAAATGATAAAACTCTAAAATCATATATCCTGTATCCATTTCAGACTTTCAGTTTCCACACACTAGTACTGGAAATGCTAGTTAATATATTCTACAGTTTCCGTTCTTGTTAGTTCAAAGTGAAGTTCCTGTATGAATATTTAAACAATAGATCAAACTGGTAATTTCTACTGATCATAAGCCATTATCCATATTTATTTATGTCATTCTAAACATATACTCTGGAGAGTTACCACAGTATAAAAACAAGATTAAGATATAGAAAAACCAGTACTAAATATAGGAACTGAGATTAAAACAGCAACACAGTCAACATGACCTGGGCCCAAATTCAGTAGCAAAATCCAGTTTTGTTATGGAAAACCATTATGGTAAGGGGAATTCTAATATTTGGAAGATGATGTTCCGGAGGGCAGGTGTCAAAGAAAGGCTCCCCTTGGGGCACCTACCAGATGGTACTCTTTAATAGATGAAACCTGGAACAACCCTCTACTACTGGATACAATTGGGGAGAGAAACTCACAGCTTTCTATTTCCATTCAAGTAAACGTAAAGACCTTTTGTATAGGTACAAAACTGTACTCTAAAAAGTGAAGTTTATATCCCTTTGTTCTTAGATAATTACTTATCTTTAGAACTGGCTTCTCTGTTGTGTAGTGAAAAAAGGGAGCATTTATTTGTAAATTAAAGTAATACAATTTATAAAACTTGCTATCAGATTATTATTGTCTTTTTTAATTGACTGGAAGATTTTAAATTGTTTCCTTTGATCATTGGTTCCATCTAGCATTGCCCTGGCATCAAGAGTAAATTGATAGCTGGCTTTTGTACCTCATACTTAAACTATATATATATGTATAAATTTCCCCATGTAGGAATGAATACCATACAACTAGTATAGCATTTCAGCATTATTACTTTCAAATAAATATATTCTTTTCAGTTGCAATTCTATTCTAAGAAAGTAAGGCTCTAAGTATAAAAAAAAATCCAAAATGTATATAACTTATGAAGGGATCTTTCCCCCAAACTATCTAAAGTTCATATTGGTTACTCACGTTGAGGTAGTTAGAAAGTTGAATAATTTCCTGAAATACAAATAAATGTATTTATAATCCCAATTGACTTGGAAAAGAAATCCAAGAGGCACTATTTGTCAGCCTTTGAATCACAAAACTCACAAAACTTCAAGATGTATACTTCAAAATGGGCAATTTTTACTGCTATTAATAAAAAATCATTATTTACTTCCTGTCAAAACATGTTTATAGTCAGAAAAGAAATGGAAACACAGATACATAAAGAGTTGTACAGAAATAATAGTCTTTCTGTAACCCCCTTCTTTTAAAACCATCAAATACAGCAACTCCATGATCAAAACCTGGTTTTTGAAAACCTGGTGAAGACTTGCTAAGGGTCATATTCCGAAAAGGAGCCATGATTTGTTTAACTAAAACATCAGAACTATCATAACTTGCCTGATTAAGGCTATTATGAGCAGGAAGATTATGCACACATACAGAAATGATAAAAATACTAAATACCAAATTCTTCCTCCCATTTGCATTTTTTCATTTCTTAAAAAAAGAGGAATCTTATCACCACTTCCTGTTTTCCATAAAAGGAATTCCTGTGGATTTTACTCCACTAACCATTCCCAACTATAAAGGGTGGTGTTCACCTCCACTTCAAGGCCATTGAACCATCACTGCATTCATAAGACAACATAAGACATTTCCAGGCTCACATGGCCTGCATGATGACATGGAGCACTGTTACCTTCCCATCAGAGTGTTACCTCTTTATTGACTCATTTTCATGTTTTCCATACCTTATCTAAAATTGCTGTTCCACAACTAAAAACAAAAGAGAAAAAAATTATCAAGGAGACACCACACAGCTGCAGTGTGATACCACTGCCAAGAGGGAAGAAGGTAAAAGGTTATCCATATAGAATTGTCCATATAAAAATTTAAGACCTGAACAAAAACTCCTGAAAAAATTATCAAAGGAAATTTTTTTTAAAAAAATTCTAGACTCATCAACTAGTGTTAGATAGAATCTCCAACAGAGTTTTCCACTTCTACTGTGAGTCTTTTTCTGCCTGCCTGCTGAAATGTCACTGTGATATTTTGTACTATCTATGCATTTATTACTGCATGTGAAGATTTGCAATAAATCTTTACATTCATGCAAGCAATAATTTGGACTATGAAATTGAGTCTCTATATTCTTGATTACTGCTTGGCTTTTAATGAACAGGAACCTGTGCATTTCCCCCCTTTACACTGGCTGCTGCATGGCCAAGATAATGGAGGCAGCTTGTAAACACAGTGGTGAAAAACTCCAATAATAACTTCACTGGTGATGCATAATTGCCCACTGAAAGCATGGGAAACAGAACAACTGAAGCCAGCAACGTCGGAAATGTTTCTTATAATCATAGATCATGCTGTAAATTGTTCAAAGACAGAGTGACATGATAACATTTTTTATGCTCAAGAATGCCTTCCCAGATGTAGGTCTGCTCCCTGTGCACAGAAGACTCTGTATCAGTGGGGCTTGTTATCATTACAGAATGTTACACAGCAGGGTCCCCAATCCCTGGTCCATGAAGCAGAACGGGTTCATAGCAGGGCAGCAACTGGGCCAAGCAAACCAGCCAATCCCCATTTGTGGAATGCAGGCAGCATGCAAAACCACGCCCCTTCCAGTCCGTGGAATAACCTTTTTCCTTGAAACTGGTCCCTGGTGCCCAAAAGGTTGAGGGCCACTTTTATACAGCTTCAAAAAGATTTTCTATGTGATTTATGAAGTTATGGAATATTATTCCTTAACGCAAGCAAAAAGGTTCTAGATTGTGATAATTCTGAATGAGTAACCAAGGAAACCTGAACCTATTTTTTTTTAAAAAAATACGGATCAATTTTGATTATTTTCTGGATTGAAAAATTCTATTAATATTTACAAAAAATACCCCATATTCAAGGTAAAATGTTTACTATCCAATTATAACGATACTAGTTCCAAAAAATCAAAGTCCTAGTATAAAAAAGGATACTAGGGGAAAAAAATCTTTTATGATCTCTTTACTTACTCTGTTTGTTGACATGAATTTTTCTTATCAGAACTCAGTTCTTTTGTTGTTTGTGTACCTATATAAATAAATTCCATTTCAATACTTTTAATAAATGACAGTGAAGCACCACTGTTTCATAAGACAACATGTTTCTAAAATTATGTTCAAAATTATATAATCACATTTTAAAGACATTTGCATTTGAGACGATCTGCATTGGGGGTTATCTGTGGTATCTGCAATAAAATAGTTTTTAGACAATGTATATATTGAATGTATCTGAATTCAAAATCTCCTTACATTCAGGAAAGTTCTGAACAAAAATATATTATTCTAAATTAAAAATCTAAAAAAATAACAAAATAATCAAAATTACTCAAGGACAGCAAAAAAAGTCAGATTATGCTGATTTATACATTCTTCTGGTGACAACATTAAGGTTGATTTTATAGATTGTTACTTACTTTTACAGTTTTTGGGACCATTCACAATGAGCATAGTTTGAGTTGATTTGCTAAGAGGGAAAATATTACTGGAGTTATCCTGTATAGATTTGCTATGAGGCTGAAAGATAAAAACAGAACAATGTTTTGATTCTTTTCTATGTGTTGACCTTATTCCTGAGAAAATAAGTCAGTATTCCAATATCCAAACTTCCCAAATTTGTTGGGATTATTCAAGTATCTCTTTGGGACTCTAAATTGTTCCAATATTTTTTTTCCTAGTCTTAGATTAGAGAGGAACATTGTTTAGTTACTGAGTTGCTAAATGGTAAAATTATTTTGCAATCATTAAAGAAAGAAAATTAGCTCTTGAAGCTTTTCTGATACCTGACACTAATATTTTGGAAAAACTCTTTAACCGCTTCCTAAACAATAAAATGAAATTTCCAAAAATCTCATGAGATCATGAAATCTTGTGAGCTATTGGCAACTTTATGCAAGATTTTCTGAATTGCTGACCAAGAAATGTATGACAACAAATGGTCTGAAGATATTAATATATGTATTATACAGTATATTATTCACATAAACATATAGACAATACATCTATACTTGTAAATGTATATTCAATAATACACACAAACACACACACAAATTAAACTAGAAGCTATTTATGACTGACCTAGCCCAGGTCAACAGAAGACATGGAAATCTAAATTCAACACATAGACTTCCCAGATAACACTTTTGGAATGGGCTAATAGCTGCATTATCCCCATCATTAAATATTACCTGGATATTTGACAGACAGTTCAAATAGGTCTGAGGTAGTATAACCGCTGGACTGTCAGGATGGTTTACTGGAAAAAAAGGTCCTCCCTTTCCAGGAGGCAGTATCATTATTGTCTGTTTAAGCTCTTCAGTCATTAAATTCCTTCTTCGGAAGAATTCTTTTTGTCGAGGGCTCTGAACTGGTTTCTTGGCTTCTTTGCTTTGGCATTTGCTTGTGTGACGACATGTGGTCCGGTTATTTCTTCTGAGCAGACTTCCATGCTTCTCACACCGGCGCTCATATTTTTCTTCATAACTCTCAGGCTGTGGATTTTGCTGGCCAGGAGATTTAGAAAACCCAGTGATCATCCTAGCAACAGTACTTTCCAAATATGGGCTCACCTTCCTAGACAAAATCAATAGAAAATAGGCTATGGAATTTTTTGTACAAAACTATGCAAATTATTTTGTATACTTCTTTGAAATATAAGGGCCACTATTGGGAGAGTCCAATTTAACTGCTGTTAAAAGTCCTGAGTATCAACAGCAGGGGAGTCAAATGTTTGAAAACACTCCCCTGTCTCTAAAAATTACCCATATACTAAAATATTTAGGGAACAATTTTTTAAGGCTTCTTTTTCTTGGGGAAACTTGAGAGGACTAAGTAGGCAGTCTTTGTGGAAATTCTAAGTATGGCAATTGGAAAGACAAATATGAACAACCTGCATAATCATAAAATTTTACACATCAGTTGGTCTTCCCTTGCATTTTAATGAATAACAGAATTTAAATTAGGGTAGAATAGGCATTTATTGAGGAAGCTAATGGCAAGTGTGTGATAGATTTAACTACATGGCAGCTTAGATTGGTCAAAACATGGAACATTGACTGGGATAATTCACTAGGAATATCTTACTGGTTTCATAGGATCTACACTGACTATAGTTTTACTTCCAAGTTCAATTCAAGGGACCAGTTTTGATTAGTATCCTTTACAACTTGGAATTCAAACAGCATAAAAATGATCTGCTCATAATGAACCCACTCCAATGTTAATATCTTCCACTGAGGCCCATTTATGAATCTTAAACCAGGTTGCAACCAAGGAAAATGCACATAAATATTAATTGAAATATCAATATTTTAAGCATCTAATTAATTGATAAAAAAACATCAAGTTGGTATCAACTCTTAGCAGCTACATAGATGTATTTTCTCCATGGCAATCTGACTCTAACATGGTCTTATGGCTCTTCCAATGGTCCTGTCATCACCATTGCAATTGAGTCCCTTAACTTGCTGCTGGTCAGTTTTTCTTTCCTTTCACCTTTTTCAGTCTTAGAGCCTTCTCTAAAAAATTTAGGTCTTTGCATAATATGTCTGAAGTGTATCTCAATAAGATGCTTACATTCTTCCAGTTATTTTTTTAAATACATCTTTGAAAATGCTTATTTTTTTCACTCTCACTTTGTCATTTGAATTATTTTTCACATTGATGGTAGATAGGTGATAGGTAGATTACACAGAGAGAGGGGGGAGGGAGGGAGAGAGAGAGAGAGAGAAAGAGGATAAATAGATGTTGTTTTGGATTTTAAACAACGTTGTTTAAAATTGGATTTGAAATGGCATTGAAAACTACCTTTTGGGAAATATTTTGAAGGAGGAGCCCATTAATGCTATAAACAAACATATAGGGCAGAACTGGTATGAGACATAAAGGCAGCAGTGAAATTAAGAGTAAATTTGTGGCATTTCTTCTGCACACCCAAGTTTATACAAGAAAGGAACAGAGTGATCTCACCTGCTACAAGCTATACACGTTTGACTACAACTCTCATCATCTGCATAATAGAGGCGACTAAAGGAACAATGGCACAAAGCAAGAAAACGGGAGAGAAGAAGATAAAACAACAAATGTACTTATGAGCCATATCAAGATGAAAAAGAAGGAATGGTCAGAAAAGGAGTAAAGAACAATCAGTACTTGATTCAGAGCCATGGACAGAATTCAAATATTTGGTCCAGTGGATTTTATATCAGAGGTTTTCAACCTGGGGTTCGTGGCAATTGCCAGGGGATTCATAAAAGCTTCAAGAAAAAATTGGAAAAAGTAATATACATGAATTGTTGGTCAGTAATTAGTTGAGTTTGTGGGAATGGGGTCTGCCATGTAGCAATGGCATGTTTTGGGGTCTCAGCTTGAAAAAGGTTGAAAATCTCTGTTCTATATGATATGGACAGGTTTTGCCTTCCAGAAAACTTTTTTTATAAATGAAGCTTCACATCTAGTTTTAAGAGTGTGCAAGATGTTTTCTTTGTTGGGCAGAGGGTTAGACTATTGAGAATTAAGCAAATCACTACAAAGATGAATGCATAGGATGAGGGTTAATGATTGAAACATCTATATAATTCAGTGTGTATGCAAAAATATATAATATGCATACTTGAAAACAAAGGATTACATTTTCCAGGTGGGCAGTAAACATGCTTTCTCCCTCACACCACTTTTAAAATAAAACAGTAATCCTTTCTTCACCGATAAGTAAAATATTCCATGGGACCAGTGAAATAACTGTTGTGTGAATTTCATTTGCTGTTTGGCTTTTAGATTTAACTTTTTTCCCCCTAAAGCATCATGCATTCAAAAGTTTAATGGGACTTATTTGGCTTACCTTCTCATTTACTTTCAACCAATCCTGTCTTATTAGCCTCTTATCCAGTTATTTGTTAAAAAGAAATAAAATACAGGATGCAGAACCAAATAATATGAACAATGTTGCATGCAGTTTGACTTTCATATTGAATAGATTACGTTAAACATTAAAGAAGACCACAGACATTTGAAAAAATTCTAAATAGAGATTTTAGCATGTTTCATTCTGTTAATTTCAGATTTTACTTTTTGGTAAACCTTTCCTCCTTCCTCTCTTCTTCCTTTTCCTTTTGGATTCATTCATTTGCACAAGGCTCTAGTGTAGGTGTTTGGTGTTATAAAATCTGAATTCAGAAAAATGTAATCTGATTTGCTCCAGTTGCAGTACATGCCTTTTAGCATTTATGCATACTACTACAAAGATATGGACAACATTGTACCTGTTAAAAGGTTTAAAAAGCAGGAGGGTAGTGACAGAACACAATAGATGGCTATTTCAGATACCAGCCTATGTCCAGCTAGGCATTGTCCAGAGGCCTCGACATTCTGGGTAGGCAATTGCTGCCTTGATTTCAGACCGAGTGGCTTGAATTTTGTGCTGCTTCCTAGGCTCTTGCACAAAGTTCATTTCCTTTCCCCTGCACATCGATAGCCGCAACTCCCTTTGTTGTAATATTTCCAGTTATGTTCTCCCTTTCCCTGCCCCTATTGCTTGATGTGTCTCAATGTGGGGAGGAATTAACGTTGTGACACTATTTCACACTCTGAAACAGTACAATGCATTCTACAAATGCGTGTCTGTTTCCATCTCTTACAGCATTACATTTATAGAGTGGATAGAATCGAATTATTATTGCTCACACTGAGTATAAATTCCACTTTAAGTAAGAAGCAAGAACTTCCTATCAGTCCTGCAGAGCAGGAAAACCACTTACTTCTCTGCTTCCCTTCATTTCACATCACAACAGCCATTAAACCGAATAAAGCTATTTACAGTTTTGCACATCTGCATCCGGCCTACAGACTAGAAGTCTTTCACCTCTAAGTTAAGAACAAGCAGTTTTGTTTTTATCAGTGTATATTTTTAATTGAAATATTTTTAAAGGTATAAGAAGCTCTGAGATCTATATCCCAAAGGATTTATCAGTTGCGAACACATATCCTCTGCAAGAAATGTAATACTAAATATAGTCTCCCGCTGTCTTTCCTCACACTAAGTTCCTGATTCTAGCAATTTTATTCTGCAATCCCCTTGGTTTGTTTAGATTTTTATCTTCTTTCACTTGAATTCCTCCCATATTTTTAACCACTCGTCGGTCGGTCTATCTATCTATCTATCTATCTATCTATCTATCTATCTATCTATCTATCTATCTATCTATCTATCTATCTATCT
>JANHFO010005133.1:46208-56935 GCA_032468095.1 Pareas carinatus
TCCCCCTGGGGGTCGCCAGCCGACATTGTCTGGCCGACGGCACCCTGAGGAGGCCCTCTCTGTGGGAGCGTACCGGTTAGTGGGAGGTATTTGCTGGCAGAATGTGGTCTTCTAGATAGCTGGGTCCTAAGCCATGGAGCGCTTCTTCAATAACATGGAAATATCTCGATTTAGAAAGTTCGCTGATTATTTCTTTTTTAGAAATAAAATACAAAAAAAATCTTTCAAAGTTGTGAAAAGAAATTTGATATTATTGCATGGTTATGTACTTTTCCAGCATTTAGAATATGTTTTTAAATCTATTTACCTCTCCAAGATAGCATATTTGTTTATGTGCAACTTCAACAAAAACTTCTATGATGAGGTTAACAGTCTCTGGTGTATTCTTATACACCTCCATTAGTCCAATGCAATTTGTGAGGAAGTCCATCAGAAAATTAAAGAGAATTGCTACATTGTCTATCTGGGTAGCTTCCGCAATACCACAAAGTGCTTCTAAGGTGGCAGTGATTTCCTGTTTCACTTCCTCCTCCTGGCAGATTTGTTGGAAGTTTTCTTGGTTTATCACATTTAAGAATCGTTGTTGCAGTGGCTGAAGAACCTGCAAAACAAAAACAAAAGGAAGTATACTGTAGCTTTCCCGTAGAAAGCTATAAGCTGCAGACAGAATCATTTTGACCCAAAGATTTTTCATATAATACATGTATCTCGGAGAACAGTATTTTTCTAGGTGTGTTCGGGTCTTTCCCGTGTAAGATTGAGAATATCTTGGCGATGTTTCGGCAAGGTCTCACTTGCCATCTTTAGGCTGGTGCTTTTGGCTTCTTGCTAGTCTTGCTAGTCATACTAAAGATGTGCAAATGTATTCACATGCTGCTAATAATATACTATAACCCTGGAATTTAAAATTTAAATATCTCCCAAATGTTAATATTTACCATCCTACCGCTCTTCTTATGATTATGCATGTTTTTTTGCTTGCTTGTTTATTTGTTTATGTGACATGTTTGTGACATTTCACTGCAGACAGAGAGGGAACTGCTCCAGAGATCTTACCGTAACTCTCCCTACTAGATGAAGCAGTTCTCTTTTTATTTGAAGGTGTAATACAATCTGACCTCATAATCAGCCAAAGAAGGGGAAATGCTATTAAGAGTCACTTATGAATAGTGACAGTTACCTCCTAGCTTCTTTCTGGCTTTGAAGAATTAATTTCCACTTCCAGTTTGAGGGAGGGTCCTCTTTGTCTCTCTCTTAACCCTTTCGATGTGTGAGAGCTTGTCTAGTGAGTGTAATTATACAGTGAGATAAATGAATATTTCATATTTACTTGCTGGAGCTGGGCTTCTGTCCGTGCAGTAATCAGGAGATGAGAACCCATCCGTGCTAGGTGGTACGCTATCTGCTCACCAATTCCAGTGCTTGCCCCAGTAACAATCACCCTCTTCCCTTTCAACATTTCTAGAGAATAAGATGCAAGAATCACATTTTATAAAGCTGACATTAAATAGTTTCCCATCCTGCCAAATAAATACCTAACGGGTAAAAAACGTAAGAGAATAACCAGCAATTCCAGCTCTGAAATCAATTGTTAGTCATAGCAGCTCAATTCACACAAAAGCAGCAGAAACAAGAACAACTAGCATTTCAAAGGAGCATAAAATAACACCAAAATATTTCTTCCTCCTCCACTCTCTGCCTTTCTCTCTTTCCAAGAATATAATTAGACATTAATTTTAACCCATTTTGTATGTTTCAGGTACAAAAGCTTTTAGAACAATCACACAAGTATTTTTTTTCCTATTTTTCAAGAGTTTTTCACAAACAAAAATCTGTTTTGAACAGATAGAATATCAAAAGCCTTCAGAAAATTTTAAAAAAACCCAATAGCAATCTCCCCCTCCCCCTCAATATTTCACATCTTACCTGCTTGCTGAGAAAAAAAAAACCACTTTCCTGTGACTTGATGACTCGTAAAAGCTTCCAAGCAAAGCTATCCATGACCAACAATGCAAGGCAGAATTCATTTTAGGCTCTGAACCAGTTTGGATGTTTTTTGTTTTTTTTTAAAGCAAAGCTCCCTTCCTTTCTCTCCCCTCCTCTTCTTTTAATTCAAAAATGTCTTTACTTCAGATAACTTACCAGGTTTAAACTCTTCCTTTCCTGAATAAAAATATATAGCCAAGACCATTCCCACCAAAGGAATCAAAATCTTTTGCCACAGCTTCATCCCACTGTAGTCAGAAAATAATCATACATGAGAAACAAGAGTTTTTTTAAAAATGGGAAAAAAGCAGGAACAAGGTTAATGCTGCAAAAACCTGCTAGTATGGAGATAGCAACTTTCCTAAAAATCCAGCTTTCAGACAATTTCAGAGCATTTATGTCAAAGGTTCCATCACTACAAGCCTGTTAATTTTTTGTCAAGAGCTGATAAACTGACCTAAATGACAGCGTCACTATGGATTCTGGGCTGTCGCATTTCATATTTCCTGTCCTTTGGTTTGAAATAGAGAATTTTGCATAACACCCTGAAAGAGGTGTGTCTTTACTCAAAAGCTTCAAGTTTCAACTCAGAGACAACCCTGCCTGCAGGTGGGCTCTTGCCTTGCCTTTCTTTCTTTTTAGAAATCATTCATTTGTGAGTGTTTTCGAGACACAAACTCCCCACGAAGCAGGAGTCTCTTGTACAACCAGATCATGTCAGTTGCTCTCAAATGTTTGCAGAGTAATTACAACACAGAAGCTGAGCATAATACATGAAGAAAATATGGCAGTTTGATGAGAATGAATTGATACATGGGCTGCTTTGGGGATTTAGATCTGTTTCAAAATTCCACTAAAGGGAGAAGATGGCAAGGAAGCAACAGGCAGTAAAGAGAAAACAGAGCTGCTTAACTCATTCTTTGTATCAGTCTTCACACAAACAGAAGCTATAGCCCAGCCTATCAAAAAACATAACTATAAAAGACAGACTAGAAATAAAAATTAAAATCAACAATAAAATAGTAAGGGAACACTTATCTGATCTTAATGAATCACCAGGATCTGATGGATTACATCCCAGAGTTCTGAAGGAGCTGGCAGATGTTATCTCAGAACCATTGTACCATATCTTTAAAAAATCCTGGAGCACTGGGAACTACCAGAGGATTGGAAAAGAGCTGATGTGGTTTCCATCTTCAAAAAAAGGGGGGAAAAGCTGACCCAGACCAATCAGCCTAACATTATTACCTGAGAAGATACTGTGCAAATAATCAAAAAAACGATCTGTGAGCAACTTGAAAGAAAGTTATAACTAGCAGCCAGCATGGGTTTGTTAAAAACAGCTCATGAAAAACACCCCAGAAGACAAGCTCAGGACCAAAAAAGATCATGACAGACTTGAACAATGGGCCCTATCCAACATGAAAGTTATTTTTCTGTGAAAATTTTTTTCTTACATTACCCACTGCCTAGATTTAATTCTTCCTTGTCAGCATCAAAGATTAGAGTATGTCTCATTACAAGTCATCGGGAAAGAACTCCAGAAAGGTACTAGACAAGGCTTGGCCCATACATTTTTGGAAAAGACAGAAATAGAACCAATATTTTGTAGTTAAAAACAATGTTGCCAGGAGTTCAAGGATATTAAGGTGCTCTAGTGTAAATTTCATTAAAGTACATCTTTCCCACAGTATACTCTTCCTCTGTGGAATTCTATCTGTCAAAATCAACTTAAAAAGTACTTAAGAAAGGAGGAGCATATCTTGCTACATGTGGAGGAACGAACAGATGAAACATTAACACTAAAGAGCTGTTCTCTACACAGATTCCCAATGGCCAAGAGCAGAGAGATACATTCTGTATTCACTGATATTAATTCCAAAATAAAACTTGTAAACTTGAAATCTCACATTAATTATTAAGTCATTTCTATGCACAGTGCTGCCAATTATGGTTATGTTTAATGATCTCAAGCTGTTGTCCTTGGATCATTTTTGTATGATTCATGCCAACTTCTGACAATAAAAATAAGCCAAAAATTAAACAATATTATGATCAAGCAATGAAAATTCCTAAATGTTTAACCCCAGTTTAACAGCTTGACTAATCTTGTACTGCATTAGTAAGGATATTTTTCACCCCCTTGAAGAAAATCTATGGGAATCTTTGCAGGAGTGGGGTTGAAACAACCAGTAGATGAAACCAGTCAACACTGGATCGGGATCACCCATTATTTCTCTGATGCCTGCTTTTCCTTTCTGGAAATTTCCCAAGCAGTTCCTGCCACAGGTTTGAAGTGGTCTATTTCATAGAGAATTTTGAAATTAAACAAAGATATCAATTTAACTTTAAGAATAAATGCTATCCTAGGTTTGCAAATGATTTACCACTGTACAATATTATATCAGTATTGTTTGTTTATTATTAAGTTGGTGCAGAATCTTAGAGCCACATAGATAGACCTTCTCTAAAATGATCATGCAGTTTATGGTTATGGAAATCCAGCTGTGTAAGATCACTAATTGACTTGGAGCCAGTGAATCTCTCTTAGCTAAATTTATCTTAAAAGGTGGTATTGTGATGAAATGAGTAGAGGGAGTACTAGGAAAGTCACAGTGTGGATAGAACATTTACAAATTAACAAAATATTTGGCTCTGTGCAATATTAGAGTTGCTAAGAAATGATTAACATGATGTACACCTAGCAAAATTCCACCAATCCCACCTTCGCAATTATTTTAGTTGCATACCTGTTAAATCTATTGTTATAATCGCTATCCTGGGGATAGAGTGCTTATTATATTTCAATTACTGGACATACTTCGTAATATCTGAGATTGTTTAAAAAAACAATAAAGATTTTTGCTTATGGTCATCTTCACTGTTTATAATGAGCAACCAAATATACCATTAACTCCCCAAAGAAGCACAGATTATAATGCCTCCACCCAAACTCAATTTGCTGTTCATGGTTTCACTTCACAAACTGTACTCTTCTGTGATGTAGTTTTCTGCATGACTCATTAATATGGAGTATTCTTTGCTGAGCAAGTGGAAGGAAAATAATTAAAATAAAATACCTCCCACCAACCTGTCCGCTCCCACAAAGAGGGCCTCCTCAGGGTACTGTCAGCCAGACAATGCTGGCTGGCGACCCCCAGGGGGAGAGCCTTTTCTGTGGCTGCTCCCACCCTCTGGAATGACCTCCCCCCAGAGATTCGCGTTATCTCAAACCTCGGACCTCCGTGCTTTCCGCCATGCTTTGAAAACCTACCTCTTCATACAGGCTGGCCTGACCTAATCACGCCTCCTCCATTTTAATATGATAGTAATTTTAATTATTTTAAATTTTATATTTTGGCCGAATTGGTTGTATTTTGCGGTTTTAAAATTTAGCCTTGTTATCTATATTTTTAATTGTTTCTTAAATTGTCTGTGTTATATTTAATGTGTTTTAAGCGGCTGTATACCGCCCTGGTCTCTTTGGGGAGAAGGGCGGTATAAAAATTTGTACAAATAAATAAATATAAATAAATAAAATGGAAGCTCATTCTTCTAGTCTCTGCTAAGGAAATTGCAATATAACTGCTTTAAATAAAACTACCTTTCTGTTTATTTTGCAACTTCCTAATTTTGGCCAAATAAGTTTCTTAAAAAAAATTGCTAAAGGGAACTAGATATTAAAAAAACCTATGATGACATGAATCCTATTATATTATTTTAAGATTGCACCTGATCATGATATTATCTTGTTCTGAAAGCATCCTTTTTTCTATAATATCCCTATGATTTTATCTTAATCTCATCCCCTGTCCATGAGTGACACTGGGTTGATCTCAGGTGACCTTGATGTTCTCTGAAATGCTTTCTTGCATTTCTTCATTACCAAGCTAGAGGACATCTTCAGTTCTTTTGACACCTGCAAGAAAACAACCAAGCTTACAGAATTGGGCAAATCATCTTTGTCTATATGGACTTATTCTTGTATCTTTTAAAGATCAGACTATTTGAGTTGTGTCTGAGAGTCTTTAGTCAAGTAAGTGTCTTTATGAATAAGGTAGTAAATATCTTGAGAACTGAGATTTACTGCCTAGTTGTACTATGGAACGTGACATACAATGTTCTTTCCATCTCTGGTTCTCTTCCATGGATACATTTCCATACAAAAATGTATGAAAATACTACAAGGAAGTCATGAGTTTCTTTCTTTCCTTCATTCCTCCTTTTCAAATTAGTGGTAATAGGTTATAGCTGTTTTTGGCAGCATCATAGGGCATTTTATGGATTATCATGAAGGGAAAATCATCAGCATATATAAATCTGCTGATTCAGTTCTACAGAGGAATCATTGAGTCCGTAATCTGCACCTCAATAACTGTCTGATTTGGCAATGCAACAATACAAGATAAACAGATACACAGACTTCAAAGAATAATCAGAACCGCAGAAAAAATAATTGCTGCAAAACTCCCCTCCATTGAAGATCCGTACATTGAACGATCCATAAAGAGAGCGGGGAAAATAATTATGGATCCCTCACACCCTGGACAGAATCTGTTCAAACTTCTCCCCTCTGGACGACGTTACAGAGCATTGCAAACCAAAACAACCAGACATAAGGACAATTTCTTCCCTCATGTCATCAACCTTCTAAAGAGCTGGTTCACAGGACAGTGTTAATGCTAAGGATGCCCTGACAAGATGAATTGGTCTCTTTACAGCAAGAAATGATGAATGTTACATACTTTAAGATTATGAATGTATCTTATACTTATATACTTCTTAATTATGCCTATATATGCCTATATTTACAAATGAACATGATTATGCATGTAACAAATGATTTTATTTGTTTATGCTTATATATTCAAACCGACTATGAATGTATCTTGACTGTATTCTGTTGCATATGTATGTAGTTTGAGCACTATCACTTAAGACAAATTCTTTGTGTGTCCTGACACATGGCAAAAATAAATTCTGATTCTTATTCTGATTCTTATTCTGATTCAGAGTAGCAGTGCTGGGCGATGACATCACAGGGCCCTGTGTATGCTCTGAAAGAGAATAGAGTGGCGCCAGGTGATGACATCACAAGCCAGGACTCATTAGCTGTGACTCATTCGGGCACTCGGTCCCTAAGAGGTTAGCCATCACTGGCCTAGGAGAATAAAAATTATTTTACCTGGAGAGACAATAGAATCAGCGTAAGACATCTTTTGTTGTAGAGGGCCTTCCAAGTCAAGGGTCTGTTTATTTATTCTAACATTTATTAATAGATTTACAGGTAATTCTCAATTTAAAACCACAGTTGAGCCAACCTTTCTGTTGCTAAGCAAGACAGTGATTAGGGAGTTTTGTCCCATTTGACAACTTGTCTTGTCACAGTTGTTAAGCAAATCACTGCAGCTGTTAATAACACAGTTGCTAAATGTATCTCGCTTCTCCATTGACTGCCTCTTAGAAAGTTACAAAAGATGCTCACATGACCTGAGGACACTGCAACCATCCTAAATACATAGCAGTTCCCAAGCATCCTAATTTTGATCTTGTAAATCAGCAGGAATGCTGCTATAAGTGTGAAAAATGGTCATAAGTCACTTTTTTCAGTGCCATGGTAACTTTGAACAGTCACTAAATGAATGGTTGTAAGTCAAGGATTATCTGTATATCTTACCTTTATTTTGTGCAGTTTATGTAACGCTTTGCTTCCTCTTTTCCTCTCAACAACTAATGTACAAGGCAAGTTATGGGTTGAGAGACAGTGACTAGTCCAAACTCACCAAGCCAGCTTTCAGGCCTAGATAAGACTAAAACCTTTTTCTAGGCCAGCACTTTAAATATTGGCTCCATTACTGAAAATACCCATTTCAGATCAGTAGCTGCATCTCCCATTGGAAAGGTTCTCATAATTGTAGCAAATCTTCTTCATCTGGGATGCATAGACTGTGGATAAGGAGACCGTTTGGCACATGGTTTCCCAATCTTGACAACTTTAAGGCGGGTGAACTTCAACTCCCAGAATTCCTCACCCAGCATGACTGACTGAGGAATTCTGGGAGTCGAAGTCTACCCGCTTTAAAGTTGTCAAGATTGGGAAATCCTGATTTGGCAACTATTCTTTATAAGGCTGCTTAATCTGTCCCTTGTCCTAAGAATATTCTTCCCTACATAATTGATATTTAAGATTGAAAACAGATTTAACCCTATAAAAAGGAACCATTAAAACAGTCAGCAGCTGCCCAGCAAAATGAATCCTGTGATTCATTCTTGGAGCATTCTATAGAATTAGTCTCATTTTCAAAGTGGGAGTATTTTCCGAGGAATTTGCATTCCTCATTAACTTGAGGTGGATTTATGAGCATGGTTAATCAACCACACCTCACTCTTAATGAGTCATCTTCCTGCTAGGTCTTTCCAGATGTTTTGGACTATAATTCACAGGAACCTCAGGTAACATGACCCATAGTCAGATATATTGGATATGTTTTTGATGGGGCATCTGTTCTAGCTGATGCACCATTAAAATATATTGCTACATTTATTAGGTTACGTTTATAAAGTTTAGATAGGCATACTGAAATTACCAGCAATATAGGCATTGTATTTTCTTTGAATTTTTAACAATAAGGAGCTTGTTTTGAAAGCTACAAATAACAATTAAATTGGAATTCAAAGTTTTTCCTCTTCCCTTCCTTTCAAATTATCCTTCCAGTTTCAGATAAAACAATTCATTCTACTCTTTGGGAATTGCTGTAGCATTTCAGTCACAGCTCTTGAACAAACACCAGGTGTTTGCTTTTATTCAAAAATAGCACTATAGCCTTGTGCAACTGGATTCATGTCCTGTTTGTTCTCAAGAGTTTTCCTGAAGTTTTGAAATAGTTTCTGGACAAATATTTCCGTAGATACAATTCCTCCATTTGTTCATTCACATTTCTATTTTCTAAGATCAAGTTGAGCAACAGAAATATAGAGATGGTTAATTGTGAATACTAATCTGCCACTCTGAAACATTCAATTCAAAGGCAACTATGGAGAATGATCAAAAGAAAAATAAATGTAATTTTCTTCAGTTCCTTTAAGAACACACCTAGGTATCAGGAACATTCCACCTCAATAAAACCAGGTCAAGATCGCGGATAGAATCTGATTCTTCACATCCCTTCCTTTGTATTAACAAATAGTATTGAATTAGTTGCTGAAATTGGTTTCAGGATAAAGAGGTGACAAATGTGGAATATATAAAGTTTAGATTATTTTCACATTACAATAACTATTGGAAATACTAGTGTGAAACTAGTGTTACAGGATTGTAAGCATGTGATAAATTGTTGTTTAGGTCAAGAATTACATAAACAGACTGTTTATAGTTGAAGATCCATCTATATCATGCTTTGCTGGAATAATCTATGAAGCCACCCTTAATCTGTGGCATCTAGTGTTCCCACTTTCCATGGGTTGCTCTTCTTAATCTATAGGCAAAGACATTCCTTCTGGTTAATTTTTAAGCATGTATTTTTGGAACTGTTCCGCTCTGTCCATGGTGCTCACACCCCACGTGTTGCTAGTTCAACATTATCTAGTCCAGCTGGAATCATTTACCAGTACTGTTTTCTTTGAATCACGGCTAATAAATCAAGCTTCTCTAAACAAATTTTGTGCTAGCTTTTCAAGAACTTTGCCTCTCTTCTGCCCTTTGTGACTGCATCTCTTATTCTTGCAGGGCAACATTCAAGAGTAAACAGACTGAACACTTTAGCAGCTCCAGTTTGCTTAAAGTTGATTCATATAGCCAAGCAGCTGTTTCAAAATCAAATAAAGTTGGATTATTCTCATTGTTAGGAGCTGTTTGCCATTGCTGCTTGGTACATAAAAACTTTAAATCTTTACCTTGCTACTGCTCAGCACAAAAGCTAGTAATTTGGGAAAGTGCCAGATTCTGAAAAATAAACAGTTAGAGACAGATGGTTTCATATCCTAGGGTCTTATATGTCTAGTTTGTATTCATGAATTTGCCTATAGAGATAAAACTGAAAAAAGACTTAATGGCAAACCCAGCAGTAGAAAAAGATTAAAATGTAACTCTCTTAAAGAATGGAAATGCCTTCTCCTTGTTATTTCATTGATCCAGTCTTTCCTACCTTGGTGCCACAACAAGTGTTGGTGCTAGAGCTTTCATAATTCTTCTTAATGGACATTTGTTTTACTATACTAGAGTCGGTATTTTGCCGACTCTAGTATATTTTTGCCACACGGGGTAGCCTTCTCCAAAGTAGTGCTGGATTTTAACTGGGAATCATGGCAATTAAAATACAGCATATCTGGTGGGACTTGATGGGAAAATTGGAGTTTTCATTCCAAGAAGATTACAACACCCAAGTGCAATGGTCCAAATATATTACATTGTGAATCGTATAAGACCATTTATAGTAGTATGAAATCTACATTATTCCGGTGCCAATTACTAGCTGGTAGTGGAAAATCAGCGGCCATGTCCCTACTGGACAATTTGTCATCTAGATGGAGTTTTCGGTACCATCAGTGAATATACTTTTGTTTTTGAAGATAATGTATTTTTTTTATTAAAAAGTTTTATAAACACACACAAAAAGAAACACAAAAATAAAGCATAAAACATTTTTCCCTCCTCCTCCCCCCCCTCCCACTCTATCCCACCTCCCCCCCATGTCCCAGAGCAAAATACATAACATCTAGCAAATATAAGCTAAATTATGCTA
>JANHFO010005136.1:6639-21258 GCA_032468095.1 Pareas carinatus
GAGAGGGGGGGGAGGCTAAAATGGCGGCGGGGAAAAGGCTGGAAGGTGGCCATTTCAAATGGGCTGGACACTGGAAGCCTAGAAAACCTGCAAGATACTCTGCAGCTGTATTTGGATTCGGGATTCTAGAAAGAGAGAGACAGAGAGACAGACACACACAGAGAGAAGGAAAGACACACACAGACGCACACACAGAATGAGAGAGAGAGGTGGAGGGAGGGAGAGAGTGGAGGGAGAGAGTGGAGGGAGAGAGAGAGAGACAGAGAGATGAAAATTCCTTAGCTGTTTGGAGTGAGTTCAGAGCGAACATGCAGAGCATGCGAGCCTTGTCTTCGCCTGGGACCTGCTGCTGCTGCTACTTCCAATCAGGAGAAAGGAAAGAAACATCCAATCACAACCCTCTATAAAGTACTCCAATCAAGAGAAAGGAAACAAATGTCCAATCACAACTCTCTACCTATCCTGAATTTAAAGATGGCAATAAATCTTAAATAACTTGCGTAACACTTAATATTTTAAAAAATCGTTTCTTAGCGCCTAGATGGGAAGACGAAGTTATATAGGAAATTTTATATTCCTAGCTTCAGTAACTTGGAAGAGCTGGTGATGTGTCAGTGAGTGAGTGAGTCATTTTTGGCTTTTTTCAAGCTGGATATGAAATAGATTCCAAATTTGAAAATAGTCTGATTCTTATTTCTCTTTCATTCTCATTGTCAATTAGAATAGAATTCTTTAAATGGCCAAGTATAGTTAGTTTCTAGGAGTAAAGAAAATTAGGTTCCCTGGAAGAATTATCGTCCTCGGGAGATAGAAGTGAAATCTCCAATGTGTAAAAAAATACATAGAAGATCCATTATAACTGGTTCAGGAGGTCCACAGACCTTTTAGTGTAACATAAGTACAATGCTTGCTACAATGTTCTCCTTTTAATGCATTCTGACTAACTCTCATGTGGGATGGAAATTTTTCTGGACCAACATTTTCCACTTGGCACTTTTAGTATTGCAGGATGTTTGTTTTCCAGGTGATTATTCTAAAAAACAAAGAAACTAAAAAGGCATTGTAGATGCACGCTATTTCACTGCCTCTTGCTCAAGATTTCCAACAGCCCAGTAAAAATGAATTCTTCCTACACATTATTTAATTTTGAATCCTTCTATATATTTTTCCTTTTTATCTTAACTAATTGCGAGTTGTGTTTTATTTGCTGTCTATGACCGAATAAAGATTGATTTGATTTAATTTAGTGGGTTTTTTTGCATTGAAATTGTTACTAATTTATCTATAATGCAACACCGAGGTTGTCGTTTGCTCCCCTTGACCTCTGAACGGTTCACAAGTGTTTTATGTTGATCCTACAGAAATGATACTGTGGGTTGTTCCAAGAGATACAACTGCAATGGTGCATCTTGAGAAGACCTGAAGACTTGATTGAGAACAAAAAAAAAATTGAGAAAAGAAATCTGTTGATGTGGTTGCTAATAGTCAGCAGTGACTTGTTGGCGTGATTCAATAATTCCAAGAGATGGAAGAATAAGTCATTGTAGGAATTAGACCAGTGATGGAGAATCTATGGCAGACGTGCCGCAGTGGGCACACAGAGCCCTCTCTGCTGACACGTGAGCCAAGGCACCAGGCAATGATGTCATGGGGCCATGCACATGATCAGAAAGAGAGTAGCGGCGCCAGGTGATGACATCATGAACTGCGACTCATTAGTTGCAACTCATACGGACACTCGGTGTCTAAAAAGTTAGCCATCACTGGATTAGACTGAGGTAGAAATTTCAACTTCTCCCTCTCTCTTCCCTAGGTGATATTACCCAACCTATTGACTTGCTTGTCCTCATCAATTGCTAAACAGGGTTATAGGCTATAAAGAAAGTAAGGTAAACTTCTCACTCGCCTTGAGCTTAGCTTTGTTCTTTGTCAATTGCTTGTAGACTAGGTTCTGTACAAATTTGTATACGTATTTTGTTTTGTTTTCCCTCTATTTCTAAAGTGGAGCTCGAAGATAATAAACTGGAGACCCTTAGGTCTTGGATCGAATTTTCCATCCCGTGGCAAAGAGCACCTCCCTTAGTTGCTTGTGCATAACTAGCAAATGGCAAAATGGTGAGTGTCAGGGACGCAAGCGATTGTGTATAAAACTGCCTGTTCTCTTGCTGTGACATAATAACAAAATTACTAGTTTGTGGTTGTCTCTGAAGTATGGTAATTCTGGATTTCTACAAAGGCTTACTTTCCAAAGCTGTTTTTAATGACTAATCCGCATTTGTCTTTCGCGAGCCACACACTTGCGGCATAGCGAAGCGCTCGTTCAGCTCTCTTCTGATCTGAGTTTTTATGTCACCCGGTATCATTTTCAGCTTCCTCACACCTGTATATTGGAGGCGGGGGACTCAACCTGGTGGTCTCCCAATGCTTGGAGGACAGTTCCCAGAAATGCAACCCTGATTCTTTGGGACTGTACAGTGACATTGTCCAAACCATCTCGTGGGTACCCTGTTATCTCTCCCTGATCTCAGTTATGAAATAGATTGCTAAATTAGAGGACATCTCCTGTACTGTCTCAGGAGACAGATAAGCCCTTCTACGTACAACCGCAACCGAGTCCAAAATCTCTGTTGCTAAGTGAGACGTGTGTTAACTGAGTTTTGCCCCATTTTACGATCTTCCTGGTCCCAGTTCCTAAGTGAATCCTTGCAATTGATCAAATTAGTAACACTTGACACGGTAGTGGCGGGAATCTGGCTTCTCCGTTGACTTTGCTTGTCAGAAGGTTACAAAAGGGGACCCCAGGGAACACCGCAACGGTCATACCTTTGAAATAGTTGACAAACATCTGGATTTTGGTCACATGATCATCTGGATGCTGCTACGATTGTGTGAAAAATGGTCACAGGTCACTTTTTTCAATGCCACTAAACGTAAGTTAAGAACTACCTAGATTTCCTAAGTCATAGTTTGGTGGTGGTTGTAGTGGTGAGAACTATAAAAGGGACTGTCTCACAATTGACTTTCGGTGTGTGTTAATTCTCCAAGAAATGTTCAGGAGAGAGGTACGGTATCTTGGAACCTACGTAACAGAGCAGTGAGAAGAAAGGAATGCGACATATATCTATCTTGTTAGAAGATTAATGCCGAGTCATTTTTTTCCTTATATGTTGCTTCATTCTCAGATACTTAATCCCTTCAACTGTCAATCAGCAAAGCCGATGGTCTCAAACTTACTCGGAGCCACTGGATGTTTATGGTTTCTAACCTACTTGTGAGGATAAAGTACAGATAGCCCCGAATTTCCACTGCTAAGCGACGCCGCTGTTAAGTGAGCTTTGCCCCATTTTACAACCTCATCTGCCGCAGTTAAGTGAATCGCTGCAGTTGTGAAGTGAATCGTGCAGTTATTAAATGTATCTGGGCTCCCCCCTCCATCGACTTTGTTGTCAGAAGCGAGCTGGAAAGCTTTCAAATGGCGATCACATGACCCCGGGACAGTGCAATACCCTGCAATGGCTAAGCGCCTGCGTTTTGATCATGTGACCATGGGGAAATTCTCCAACAGTCGTGGGTGTGAAAACCAGCACAAATCACTTTTTTCAGTGCTTTTGTAACCCTTAATAAATGGTTGTAAGTCGAGGACTACCTATAATTCCCACATGGACATCCAACCACGTAAAAAAATTCTCAGAACTATGATTTCTCATGCTTAAGTCTTCCTGTTTCTTTAAACAACTGTGAATGGCTTAGCTAGGCTAGGGCTTACCAGGCTATTGATCTAAGTATAATATCACCTAGAATAGAATAGAATAGAATAGAATAGAATAGAATAGAATAGAATAGAATAGAATAGAATGTATTGGCCAAGGGTGTCTGGACACACAAGGAGTTTGTCTCCGGTGTTCATGCTCAATGCTTACGTACAGACTACAATTGACAAACTGTGATTACAATCATAAGGCTATAATTGACAAACAATGGTTACAATCCTAAGATACAATCATAAAGTACATTCATCATCAAGTCATGTACATATTTGGTGCATTCATAATCATAAAGTATATTCATCATGTCATTATGTTATGAAGTACAATCAACATGTCACAAAGCATTTTATCCTGTCACATATCAAAACATTTGTGACAAAGCATGTCACAAAACATTCATCATGCCACACAATTCTTTTTTTCTTCAAAGGTTTGGGACAGTCTATATTTGAACAGTCATAGAATACTAATAATCAATCTACAAGTCAAACTGGGATACCAAAGGACACACTTATTATATATTTTAAGATGTAGGCAACAATTATTGTCATACAAATAAGAGAATAGGTAATAGTAGTAAGTAATAGGAAAGATGAGAAAAGCAATAATGATATATTTCTACTAGATAACTTAACAGTGTTGTGCAAGTTATTTAGCAGGTTGATGACATGGGGGAAGAAACTGTCCTTGTGCCTGGTTGTTTTGGTTTGCAATGCCCTGTATTGGCATCCTGAAGGAAGAAATTGAAACAGATTATGTCCAGGGTGTGAGGGGTCAATAATTATTTTTACAGCTCTCTTTTTGGCTCGTGCAGTGTATAGTTCTTCAATGGAGGGAATGTTTGGTATAATATTATCCATAACATTTCTAAATTGCCTGCCTCGTTTAAAAGTGTAAAACAATCTAAAACCCTGTGCCTGAGGACGAAAACCCTACAACAGGGCTTCCTAACTTTGACAACATTAAGATATGTGGACTTCAACTCCCAGAATTCCCCAGTCAGCCATGTAGCATCAGTATCAAAACCAAAGGTATGCAAAATGAAGATTTGCTATAGAGAAATCTTCAGTTCTTATCATCATAGCCAGTAAAGATTATCCATAGTTACCTAATCAGAGATAACTTTGGACTTAAGTATTTGCATCTTATTTCATTTGACATTTGTGTGAGTATAGTGTGGTGTCACTGTCACACTTGAAGCACAGCTTGGTGGTGATGGTTGATTCATCTTTGAAAGATCAGTGAGCGTCTACTGTGACTCTCTGGAAGCTCAGATGAAGACCCTTAGTTTGTCCTTTCCTCTTTCTTCTACAAATATGTCCACATATTTGAGATACTTTGTACTTCCTACTCTGAAATTGAATGTCAGCGGTGGTAGTAGAAGAAATGAGCAATATGCCCCAATAATAGACTGTTCTAATCACTTGATTTTGAGATTTTAGCTTTGGAATTTTTTGAAGTTCAGCGCTACTTTGCCATGTTGCCATGTTGTTGGGCCTGATCTTGTTTAACCATGCTTATGCCAAATAGAGATATGAAACATCTGGAAATATTTAAAGCTTTAGAAACCTCTACTCCCTATCTGGTTTTGAAAAACAGTTTAGCATATTTAGTGCTTTACTTTCTTGCCACACCTAAAAATACACATTACTACTTTAATATAAATTGCCTTGTTTATAACATACATACTTGCAAACACACACATACAGACATATGTACATACAAATTATAAAAACTACTGTTTTCCCCAGGAGAAAGTTGTTTCCCAAGCAAGTTTTTATTTTTAAAAACTCATATGTATGTTTATTTTAAAATTTTATCAAATACGTTGGGTATGTCTTTTTAAAAGTAAACCCTGTTTAGTTCAAGGAGTTCTATTCCCAAAGGAATATGACCTCAGTTCATTTTAAGCATAATTGTGAACAGTTTGGCCTAGTGGTTAAGGCACCTTGATGTGAGTTCTAGTTCCAACTTAGATGTGAAAGCTAGCTGGGTGACTTTGGGCCAATCACCAGGAGATTATGAATTCTAGCCTCGCCTTAGGAATTATTATTATTATTTAGACTTATATACCGCTTAATAATGCTTTACAGCACCCTCTAAGCACTTTACACAGTCAGCATATTGTCCCCAACAATCTGGGTCCTCATTTTACTGACCTTGGAAGGATGGAAGGCTGAGGCAGCCTTGAGCTAGTGAGAATCGAACTGCTGAACTTTTGATTGCTAATGGTGGATGGCAGTCAGCAGAAATAGCCTGCAGTGCTGCTTTTAACCACTGCACCATCCTGGCTCTCTGGATGGTCCTGGGTGATTTTGAGCCAGTCACACACCCTCAGCCCAGCCCACCCCAAATGGTTGTTGTAGGGAAAATAAGAGGAGAAAGGAGTATTGTGTGTTTTCATCACCTTGACTTGTTTATCAAGATAATAAAGGCAGGATATAAATATAAATGAATAAATAAATAAGTATTGGTACTAAAAACAATTGATATGAATATATGCATTTTAATTATTGCCTTCTGGTACATAGGAACAGAAAACATTACTGTTGCAAGAGGAATGTCTAGTCAATCATAATAGCTTTAAAATTAAAGACTGAAATATATGTGCCCTACATGGGGCTACCCTTGAAGAGCATTCGGAAGCTACAGTTGGCCCATACTGCAGTGGCGTCGGCAGTGTTAGAGGCTCCTTGAGTAGTATAAGTAACATCGCTGTTATATGAGCGGTACTGGCTGCTGATCTGTGTCAGACCTCTCGTGAATCGAAAAATCAAGTCCAGAGAACTGAATAGAGTTTTTTATTTGATTCTTTAGAACTATCAGTAAGGGTCGATCACACATTGAGGTGTTCAATGACGGGAATGGGGATTCTTGGGAGATCACACAAAGTTCAGCAGACTTCTCAGGTCCCGCCTCTTGGCTCAGCTGTCTGCCAGGTAACAATCTGGTCGCCACCGTTTTCGGTCCCATGGGCGGCCACATTTGATAAGCCTTTCTAAAACATGAATACATTCTCATCTGGTTCAGGTTCCCAGCTCCCACATCCCGATTATGGCAAATTCCTAATTAAAGGGACCGTTTCCACTTCTAATCTAACAAGTGAAAAGGAGGAATTTGAAAAGGGGCTTCACTGGCTGCTGATCTGCTTCTGGGTTCAATTCAAGGTTTTGGTTATTATCTTTAAAGCCCTTTATGGCGTGGATCCAGGATATCTTCGGAACTGTCTTTCCTCAATGGGATTGACACCCCTCCACACACACACTTGTGCTGGCAGAAGGGGCCTAGTGTGGATCCCATCAGCCAAGGAATTTCGGCTGATGGAATCCAGAGGAAGGGTCCTTATGGTTACAGCTCCTGCCCCCTTTGGAACATCTTGTTGAAGGCAGAACAGGAAACAATAGATGGAGCCTGAGCAAAGAGAGAACCAACCTAGAAATAATGGAGGGGGAGTTACCGAGAGAAGAATTATTCATTGAAACGGCTTTCTTCAGAAGTTGTGGGTGCACCATCACTGGAGGTCTTTAAGAATAGATTGGACAACCATTTGTCTAAAATGATATAGGGCCTCCTGCTTGAGCGGGGGTTGGTCTAGAAGACCTTCAAGGTCCCTTCCAACTCTTGTTATTCTGCTGTTCTGCTAAGATCTGCCCCCTCTCTTTTAGGCTTCGGGAAAAGCCTTAACACCTGGCTGTGCCAGCTGGCATGAGGTCCTGAAAGGAGAAGCAGTTGAGTAGAGCAGCCACCACCAACAGAGAAGTCACCCCACTTCTCCCCTCGAAACTCTTGTTTTTTAGTTTGTTTTAATTTTTGCTATTGCAATCCATTTTTTATATTTATGATCGTTGAATGTGTGTTTGATCTTGACGTAAGCTATTCAGAGTTGCCCGAACTGAGATGGGTGACAAATAAATGTGCATAAATAAATAAATGTGCATAAATAAATAAACACACACATACATACAAAAATACTTGGCTGTCAGTTTGAACTGTAACAACACCGATAATTATCTAGGAGAATTATCTATCTCAAGGTGAGCTTTGGCATATGCAGATTGTGTTGTAGGGGCTTAAAAAGCCGATGCAACTGGGAACGTATTCAGGAAATATCGAATCCAGATCCCAGGAGCCAATTATTCTTTTGTACTTTGTGCCGGGTAGAAAACACTGAATATTAGGAATACTGTGTCTAGTTTCTGGGCACTACACTTTGAGAGAGTGGCGTAGAAGCTTGGATGGCTTTCAAGGAAACCGAGTTTTGTGAGGAACAGTTAGAACTTGATATGTTTAACTTCCAGAGGAGAAGACTAGGAGGAGATATGCCAGCAGTCTAGAAATATCAAAAATCCCGTCATGCAAAAGGTCTTAAACTAAGAACAAGACAAAGGCCAATGAAATTAAAAGAAAGGAGCTTCAGACTGAATAACAGAAGCAAATTTCTGATGTAAGAGCTGTTAAGCAGTGAAGCTCTTGAATTTCAAACAAGCATAGATGGCCACTTACCACTCCAACTCCTCTTTTTGAACAATTATGTGAAAATTTCAAGATTCTCAGTAGTCCTCAGTTTTTAATATTTTACTGTAGACTGATATAGGATTGATTTGTTTTTTGGTAATCTTTAGCCTACACGTTATGAGTGACTAAAACCTCATTCGAAAAGGCATTGATTCATTGCAGAGGATAACAATAGTTCTTTGGAGCTCACCCCACCCCAATATGTTCCAGAACATTTTCATTATTCCAAAGTGAGGGAAGGAAAAATTCAGAAGGAAAAAAAACAGAGAGTTGAGGAATCTCTTCTATTTTGCTACCTGTGCCCCCAACAGTACTATTTGTAGTTTCTGGCAGACATCAATTCAATTTCCAATAACGCATTCCTATGTTTGGTCATTTTGTCAACAAAGATCCGTATAGTAAAAGCCATGGTTTTCCCAGTTGCAATGTATGGCTGTGAGAGTTGGGCTATAAGGAAGGCTGATGCCTTTGAGATGTGGTGCTGGAGAAGACTCTTGAGGGTCTCTTGGACTGCAAGGCGATCGAATCAGTCAGTCCTGGAAGAAATCTGCCCTGACTGTTCATTAGAAGGACAAGCGATGAAGCTGAGACTCAGATATTTTGGCCACCTGATGAGAAGAGAGGACTCCTTAGAAAAGGCTGTGATGCTGGGAAAGATGGGAGGCCAAAGGAGGAGAAGGGGTCGGCAGAGAATCAGAGGGCTGGATGGTGTCACCAATGCAACAGGCATGAGTTTGGGCAGACTGCGGGAGGCTGTGAGGGACAGAGAGGCCTGGTGGGTTGTTGTCCATGGGGTCGCAAAGAGTTGGACACAACGAATGAACAACAGCAACCTGTGACTTAGAAACTTTGTTGTACTTAATCTACTACTTTTGTTTCAGCCAGATCACTAGGAACAACCCTGAGGTTTCTTCAGTTCCCAAAGTTTATTGATCTTTTTATTCCCCTTCAGCTATTGATCTCTTTTGTGTTTATTATTTATTAATTCCTCCAATTTCTAATGTATTTGCTGTTTTGAAGTCTTTAGATGCCTTTGAATTCAGGAAAGGAGTCCCTGTGGATTTTACTCTGCTGCACATCGCTGACTGTAGGGGGCGCTGTTCATCTCCATTTCAAGACCATTGAGTCAGTGCTGTCTCAAGACATCTCTGCAGTCATGTGGCCAGCATGACATCACGGAGCGCTGTTACTTTCCCACTGAAGTGGCACCTACTTATGTGCTCGCATTTTTTGCATGCTTTTGAACTGCTGGATTGGCAGGAGCTGAGATGAGGATGGGAGCTCTCAGACCTGGGCTGCCAACTTTCCAGCTGACAAGTCCAACATCTTCACCTCTGAGCCACTGCACTGCCCAGGTATGGCTAGTACACTCACATGTATGATTTATGTCAGAAATGATAGCCAGAATTCTCCAACCCCTTGGAATAACAGTACTGGCAAACCCACAGTCACACTTTGCCAGGAATTATCCAGAACCATAGACAGGCTACAGAACAATGAAAGAAACAACGTCATTTACAAAATCAACTGTGGCAACTGCAACCAATTTTATGTGGGACAGAAATCACGTCAATTAAAAACCAGGATCCATGAACATCAGCTGATGGTGAAACGCCATGATTCCAAATCCCTCATCACTATCCACACAGACACTGGACAACACCAATTCAAATAGAAAAAAAACATCGGCCACACTACCTCCCACCATGCTCATGAGTTGATTGAAGCCTGGCACTCCACAAGCAATTCCATCACTAGAAACATCAACCTACAGCCAGCTGAAAAATTCCTGAAAATTCAAACCAAACGCACAATCAAACAGTAACAGCACCAACCTTTAAACAGGCCACACCTCCTCAACTAGCACTTCACTTCCCAAGGACCCTCACCTGATTGCCTCATCACAAGACCCATCACAAGTCCAGCTCCATACATGACCCACCCCTGACTCCTCATAAGACCCACCACTAGACCCTCCCCTGAGGTGACTAGTTCATCACAACACCTACTAACCACACCAAGACTTTATAAACAGAACACCAACACTGATATCCCCTAGAAATCCACTGAAGATGTTACCTACCCTGGCAGCGAAATGCTCGGAAACTAATCCACAAGCTTGGAGAACGGACCTCCACCCTCATCCTACACCTACAGATATTCACCACTATTGCAAATTTATGCCTTCGTTGAAAGCTGTTAACTGTTAACAAGAATGGTGATGGCATCTTGAAATTAGGAGGATAACTATAAGGATGGGAAACATAAATCAGAAGTAGCAAGAGTCTGACCAGGGTAAATAAAAGTGCCCCTGATTTTTTTAAAAAACTTCAATTAGCGGTATAATGTTGAATTTGATGGGCTTTGGTATAAATGGGAGCAAGACGTCTTAGGTTATATCTTCTGACTGACCAGAAAGTACAAGCTTGATCATTTCTATCAAGCGTCGCAACACTTTTGATCACTGGCGTCTTTAATTTAAGCAATAAGTGGAATAAATCTTCTGTTTTTAGTGTTCTCTGATTTGGCTGAGGCAAAAGATGTGAGAATATAAATCTGGAAATGGAAAATTAATAATTTATCGGAACATGCATGGCCTACAATATTAAAAATGACTCCTGAGCTGTCAGGATACATGTTTGATAATGGTAATCTTTTTGAGCTACATTGGTGGTGGTTGTGAGGAAATGTCACTTCTCCCTCTTTAAAGGCCTGAATTAGTAAAAGAGTCTCCCACAAGCAGAACACAGAAAATAAATAGATGAAGGAATGGGTTGATAGAAAACTAAGCAGGGAACTAGATATGTTTAGTCTACGAAGAGAAGGCTCGGGGGAGATGTGATAGCAGTCTTACAATACTTGAAGGGCTGTCACAGAGAAGATGGTGTCCGTTTATTCTCCAAAGCACCTGAAGGCAGGACAAGAAGCAATGGGTGGAAGCTGGTTAGAGGGAGATGCAGCATGGAATTAAGGAGGAATTTCCTGACAGTGAGAATAATTAATGGATTAGTTTGCCTCCAAGAGTTGTGGGTGCTTCATTACTGAAGGTGTACAGAAAAAGACTGGACAATCATTTGTCCAGGATGGTATAAGGGTTCATGCCTTGGGTAGGGGAGATCTCTCAGGTCCCTTCCAACTCTTTGATTCTATATCCAAAGTAGTCCATTCATTTTTGTTTAAAGTACATTCAGGTAGCCTAAACAAGCTTGCTATATAACACATGAGAGGAAATTAGCATACAATATGCAGAAGTAGAAAGGATTTAAAATTCTTGGAGAAGGCAATTTCACTCGATGTGGAAAGAAGATAGAACATACTAAGAGGCCTTCAAGGATCACGGAACATTAGTGTTAGGTAATAACACATAACAATTAGGTATTAGTTATACACCACAACATGATCTTCTCCATGGCAGATGAAAGAATTTAATTTTTCACAGATATTTTAACATGAGAATAATCTTAGTTTAATCTACGTCTTTAGTCGCTAGCTTTTTAGTTTTCTTTCAGTTGCAGCTTAATTGTATATTTGATGCTACATTTGCTGCCCAATGTCACAGAATCTATTAGCTGAAAAGCTGCAATTAAATAAAGCAAGTTAGTGAAACCCGGATATTGAGGGATGGGGAGAAAAGTCATTCAAACTATTGGACCACGGATAAATTGCAGCACCTTGAAAAATGTCCTGGTTGTCAAGAGACTCCAAGTTGATGTTCTCAAACACCCCACTTTAGCAACCCTGTTAGATTGATTGAAGGACCAGCTTATTCCAACCTTGGTTTCACACAGTGGCCAATACGGTGTCTCTGGGAGGGTTGCAACAAGTGATGGAAACTGGTATTTGTCTTAACTTGGAGATTGAGTTCTAAGAACTAATAGCCATTGATCGAGTATCTCCCCTGAATTTATCCAATTACTTTTAAAAGCCATCCAAGTTAGAAGTTACCAAGTAGAAAACTACCTTGTGGAAAGTAGAGCTGAGTATCTGGTCTTTGTTTTCACTTTGGGCACAATCACTTCAGCTGACAGGTCAGTGGATGTATTGTGTAGAAGGCCTGGCTGTGAGGCTAATTCTAATATTTATCTACAGCACCCTGAGAAAATCACTGTTTCATGCGACTGTAGGCAAATGCGAAGATGAATATTATTACCTGCAACCACCTACGCTCGCCTTCTTCGTTGACTGTGGAGATAAGTTGGTGCCTTCAGCTCACCTGAGTTGAACATTGAATTAATGTGATGAGGAACCAGGGCATACAAGCCTGCTTCTTCTGTGAGGCAGACTTCCAACCACAGGTCGACATGAATTTAGGCTAATGGATTCACATTTGATTTGATTTGAGAAGGGTGGAAAAAGGATTGTGACACTGAGGATTATGGTTGAAGATAAATGTTTCAGATATAGAAATACTATGCCCTGGGTCTTAAAATAGTGTAACTAACATTAATTCAATGTGGAATTTTTGGTGCTCTCTGAACTAGGTTGGTTCTTAGGCTACTTTAGAATATGTTTTTAATTTCTCTTATGGTGTTTCTAATTTGCATTATGATGGGGAGACTCTGGAGGGTATTAGAGCTCTGGGGAGTTATATTTGTCTATCTTTTTGAGTTTCTGGAGTGACCAACTCATCCTGATTTATCAGTGCTGAATGGGAGGGTGAATAGACAAATCTTCCTCACTGTCTCAGGCCAAAATCTAAGGCAGTGAAGGCTACTCTTTAAGGCATCGGGTGCCTGGACAAGTCACAGCTAATGAGTCGTGGCTTGTGACATCATCGCCTGACTCCACTACTCTCTTTCTGAGCATATGCATGGTCTTGTGATGTCATTTCCCGGTGCCGCTACTCTTTTCTGAGGATGCTCAACTCTGAGGCGAGGCTGGGACAACTTGATTCGCGTGTCAACAGAGAGGGTTCTGTGTGCCCGCTGTGGCACACATGCCATAGGTTCGCCATCACTGCTCTATAGCTACCTACATACAATAAACAAACTGTGATTACAATCATAAGATACATTCATAACCATAAAGCCCATTCATCTTGTCAAGTACATATAAGCTGCAATCGACAAACCACAATCTTAATTATGAATGCAAATACAATCATAAAGTACATTCATCGTGTCATCATGTTATAAAAGTACAATCATCATGTCACAAAACACCTTCCTCATACCATACGATACATATTTGCGATACGGTACATTTTTGTTCTAGGTTTAGAACAGTTGTAGGATATTAATAATCAATCTACAAGTCAACCATCACAATAGAGTCACAAAATAAGGGAGACGCCACTGTAGGGCACAACTTGCCATGCCTTACCCCCCCCCGTCCGCTGCAGATCCCTGGACGATGGCACAATGAAAAGAAAGAGGTCTGATATCTTGCCTCCTATACGACACTTGATCTTAGCCAAAAGGCAGAGAAGCGATGTTTAAGGATTGATATCACAGAATCGCTGATCATGCTGAGTGTAGCTTGAGTACAATTAACAGATTGGATGTTGAAAGGTGATTTCAATGTAGAATTTATTTTGTTAATAGATTCTAACACAGATTTTAACAATAGATTTTTTAATAAGGATCTTATTCATTATCTAATATTTGATTCTGAATGTTTATCTGGCTATTTCTTGAGTGTTTCTAACTTGTTTTGGTCCCTAGTCTTCATCTGTAACAAATTTGCTGGATGAATATAACTGTAACAATTACACGGTAATTTTAATATTGACTGCCTCTTGGACCTTATTTCTAGGTGGCATCCTGGTTATTTTGCAAATGTTATTTTACACAATGTTTTTTTTTTAACTTATTTCCATTTTATTGGGTTTATTCTCTCTACTGGTCTGTGACAGTATTAAACTATCTGACCTGATCCGATCTGATCTGCCTCCTATAGAATCCATGTAGCCCTCGACTTACAACCACAACTGAGTTCAAAGTTTCTGTTGCTAAACAGAGACAGTGGTTAAGTGAATTTTGTCCCATTTTACGATTTTTCTTGCCACAGTTGTTAAAGGAATCGCTGCACTTAATAATAATAATAATAATAATTTTTATTTATATCCCGCCCTTCTCCCGAAGGACCCAGGTCGGCTTACAGGCACAATAAAAACACAAATCACATAAACACTAAAAACATATTAAAAATATCAAAAATATTAAACAAGCCTGAGTATAAACTTAAAAAGGGGGTGAATAAAATTATTTCCAGTAAATAGATAATTAAAACACTATTCATCAAATATATCAACAGAGGAAGACACGGACAAGATTAACCCATGCCCGCCTGTTGGAACAAGTGGGTCTTTAGGGCACGGCGGAAGGTCTGAAGGTCG
>JANHFO010005136.1:27106-52981 GCA_032468095.1 Pareas carinatus
TTTGTAAAATAATGATCAGAGAACTTCCATTTTATTAATATAAAAGGCACATATTTAATATAACAAAATTTTAAAAAGCTTATTTAATAATAAAATCTTTAAAGGTTGTTTAACTGTAGCAAAATTATTATAGTTAGTTTAATTATTACAAAATAATTGAAGTTTCTTACCCATTTTAGTATGATATTTGTTCCTGCTTGACACACACACACACACACACACACACACACAGAGAGAGAGAGAGAGAGAGAGAGACAGATAGACAGAAAGAGAGAGAGAATAAGAGAGAGAGAGAGACAGACACAGAGAATGAGAGACAGACAGATAGAGACAGAGAGAATGAGATACACACAGGAATCATACAACTATACAAAAAAATCAAATCTCCAGATTTTCCTGCCGACCACCAAAATATTCTCCTGGCCCACTGATGGGCCTCGACCCACAGGTTGGCAATCACTGATTAAGAAAATACCCATAATACACACATTTAGAAGACAACATTGAAGGTGCCTTCATCTCAATAAAAAAGTCCATTCTAACTCAGTTATGTCTTACTCGTTTTCTACATCTCCTTCCTCCTCTCTCTCTTTTTAATCAAACAAGAACAAGAGGAGGAGACAAGAAAGAAATTCACGAACAGGAGGAGGAGGAAGAATAAATGTGAGAACCACCACTAGCAGCAGCAGCTCAGTCAGGATTTGCCAGAAGTATACATGGTTTCATACTTTCAATACCAGTCTCAAGCTCAATTCTTGTGATTTCTGCTGTGAGGAGAAAAGAGAATATTCTAAAGATGATTGTTGCCTATCCACCCTTTACAAACTGTTTAGAACAAAACTATAATCCAAGTTGCTTGGCATGGTGATGAGAATTCTCAGACAGTAGTAGACAAATGTCAAAGTACATTCAGCTTGTGCCTAGTAATCAGATAGCTTCAGAAATTTTTCCAGAGAACTTTCTGGAAGCAGAAATGATTTTCCTCTTTTTATTTAACTTAATGTTCAAAGATATGAAGAGAGAACTAATCAAACCCTCGCTCCTCCTCAGCCTTAATCAACAATTTGCTATAGAAAATAGACAAACTGAGTATCCTAGTCATTGATGATCCAGTTATGACTCTAGTATTCAGTTGATGCCTATAGATTAAATGGAACTTTCTCAAGAAGCCATGCAATTAGATCATAGAGGAGGTTTCATGAGGTTGCAATTCAAGCAGCAAAAAGTACTTTGGTTAAGACTGAGGGCTCAGTATTCTGGTTGTTCTCTCTTTCCAAAGGAGTTAGTAGATGTAAGATACATAAGGTATATTTGGATAAGCTAGTAATTAATGGCAGCTTGATTTATTTCTTTCATCCAAAGACACAGTTTTGTTCTCAGCTAGAACTGTAGTATCAAATGTAGGTCTTCATCAGGGTCTGGTATAAAAGTTAGGAGATAGATGATCATGCCAAAACAGGATTCACTTTCTTCCTGAGAGGAAAATTATTAGCAGAGCCCTAGCACCAGCACAGGTTAAGTGACAAGGTAAAGGGCACTACTCTTAAGCTTATAAATCGATGACAACAAAGCAAAAATGAGATCTTTGGCAGCTGCTGCAGTTGTTGTTGTAACCCCTTTTTACTTTCATTGAGGGAATAGATACACTGGATATTGGTAGCCTTTTTCCTGATAATCCTTGAGATCCATTCTTACTAGACTTAAAGGGATAATTAGGATGACACTTAATCATCCAATTAGAGAGTCATTGCTAATTTATTTAGCAAACCAAGAAGTCTATTTGCATCAATGTCTATTTGCATACTTAGAGATGACAAAATCTAGATATGCCCTGAACTGTTTTTAAAAGATAAAAATTTATTTCATCCAAATAAAAGATAAATATTGCAGAGTACTTTGTGCTGTCAGGTGCCTTCTAAAATTAGGCACCATAGAGTGTTTGCCTGTGCTGTTTTTCAAGGCTATTTCCTATCTTTTTCATAATTCCTCAAATTAGCTATTGAAAAGCAATTCCAAACCTCAGGATTTTTGAAATGTTTCATCAAACAGAGAACATTCAAGATGGAGATCCTGAGATCAGTCAAGAAAGTCAGGTTAGTGTAGTGTAGTTGCAAATCTATTGGTTAAAGACTTAGAACACTTAACCATGGGCATTCATTGATGGTTTTGTTCCAGTTTCATTCTCTCAGACAATTTACCTCAGAAGAACAAGAAAAATTGAAGAAGTACTAGATATGTTGTCATGAATTCCCTGAGAAAATATTAAGTTTACCAGGAAATTTACTGGCTTCAGCAAATTTATTAAAAGCCTATCAAGCCAGTCAAGATTTATTAGCTTTGCTTACAATGTTCCAAATCAATGGAGCTTCCCTTTGACTAAATTCAGTCCCATGTGTATGCCTCCACCTGGTTCAGTTACTGCATCTGATGAAATAACCTGCAGCTCACAAAACCTACATCGTTTAATTCTTAGGCAAGAAGCTACCAGACTCCTGATTTGTGTACGCATATACTAACAATACCTACATCAGTGATTTCATTTACTAGTTCAGAAACAAATTGTCAAAATACACTTTTTGATGAGTCTACAGAGAAAGCAGACTCATTTTAGCCAGTGTTTTCTCAAGAAGCTCCGCTCAGGAAACCAACCAGAATACTAGGTGGGACACTCCCTTTGAAAATAGAGGTTTTGATCATTCCACGAGTACTTATTTTCTATCAGTCAATTGGAACTCAGAACTATTCATCTGACTTAAATTGCCCTGACACGTAGAGTAAAAGAGTGCAGCATCTCAATATGGGCCAGGTAAGTCACAAGGGAGGATCAAGATGTTTGAAGCACCAGAAAGTGGTCACTTTAGCAGAGAAGTATCTTTTTTGATACCAGCAGAATACATAAAAGTATCAGGAAATATCGCATAGTACGAGGGCAATTCAGAAAAAAACCTCCGTTTGGTTATCAATGATAGACACAGATATAGAACTTTTATAATACACATTAGAAAACTGCAACACTACATTACTTTTCGACATGAACGCCATTCAAATTGAAGCACTTGTCATAATGTCTTATGAGGTTTGAAATTCCTTCTGCAAAGAAATCTCCCTCCTGGGAATGAAGTCACTATGTAACAGCATCATGAAGCCCATTGTTATTGTCAAAGCAGTGCGACGTTAACGTCAGGGCATGCTGACTTCCAGTGTGGTGTTGGTTCACGATAATGCTCGCCTGCACACTGCTAGACGCATCCAAAAACTTTTGGAAATGTTTTTGATCACTCTCCCGCCCCCAGATATTGACGCCAGGTGACTACCACCTCTTCAGGCTTCATTCCCAGATGGGAGATTTCTTTGCAGAATGAATTTCAAACTTCGTAAGAAGTTATGGCAAGTGTCTCAATTTGAATGGCAATTATATCAAAAAGTAATGTAATGTAATTTTCTAATGTGTATAATAAAAGTTCTATATCTGCGAGTGTATGTCATTGATAACCAAACTGAGGTTTTTCTCCCCGAATTGCCCTCATACACATCTAATCTCAAGGAGAATCAGGCCTCAGCTATTGATCTTTTTGCAAATGCAAACAAAAACATTTTTCCAGAACAGCAGAGCATGAACAGTCAATACATTCACCCTTCTGGCCTATGTGACTATTCAGTCAATTCCCATTCCATACCAGTATTCTCCAGAATATCCCATAACATAAAATTTTTGAATGGCTAGATCTTTTCATTGTTTTGTACTGACTACAGAGGGCGTAGTTTTGAGACTTGATGAATATGCACAAGGAATACACATGTCATCCTGACACTTATTACAGGGACCAATCCATCATTGAAGCTCAGGCTGACTCTGTCTATGTCTCTAACAGATTAACCAGATGTTATACTTGAGCAGTCCCCTAATAATGGGGTCAAAAACTTCCATTCCTTGAGGCATCCAAATACAATAGTGATCTTTAACAGGTGTTCTGCAGATGGTGCAGGAAACAGCAAATAGAATCGAATCATGAAATATTTCAGGATTTTTCTGATTCCTTTACCATGGACTGGGAAGTAGGTTGGTGACCAATGTATTATGGAAATAAGTAGCTGTGCCGAGCAGATGTGTTTCTTTTCAACAATCAACAAATATGTTATTCTAAGGCAAATGTTCACTTTCTACCAATAATGTTTTTTTCTTAATTTGGGAACTAATTCTAGTTTTCCAGGCATAAATATCAGCACCATTCAAACGAGTTAAAAGTTTGACTTGAAGGATGGTATTTCTAAACTCAGAGAAACTAGATGCAGTATCAATAATTGTCACTAATTGACCAAATTGGAGATAGTTTTAAGGACAAATTTTTTGCTTCATAACCAAGATACATTTGGATTCCAGTTGTTTTACTGGATTTCTTCTCAACCAATATAATTTCGGAATAATCTATGGCAAAAAACAGAATATGCCCAAGATCCTTGTGTAGAATATACATTACATTCCCATCAGTTGAGCATAATGTTTCAACTCCTGAAAATTGGGACATCAAAGAAATAGGGTGTCCTGCTCGTTATCCCTGGATAAAATAATTGAATTGCCTGGTCTGTGAATGACTAAAAATTCTTTGTTGGGATCGTAGCCAATTTAATGTGATTAAGGACATTGGCTACCCTAGTTGCAGAGGTATGTAATACCTCTAATTGATCGATACATGCTCTTTTTTTTACCATAACACAAGCTAACCTTTTCTGTATTGAATAAATAGGGGGGGAAATTTAATGATGAGAAGATTATCAAATACCATTCAAATCTGTCTTTCTTTGGATCCAATTACTGCTTTTGTTGATTAGTTTGAGAATCTAGAATTCTCTATATATAATATTACAACAAAGCATATACAATCTCTTGTGACAGTAAAGGAATTCTGATTGGAAATGTAGACATTTCTTTGTTCTATTCTTACCTCCCCACAAGAATGGGGAAAGCCCATAATTAATAGCATCCCTTATGCATTTTCATGCAGTTGGTATTGAAATACTGCTATTGCCTCTGATGTAATACCTAATCCACAGGACTAATAACTATTTTATGTTTTAAAAAAAACTGTGGTAAAACAATATTTGGTGGATAGTTATCAGTAAGCGTGTGTTTGAAACAGTCTGAATTAGGAGGTCCTGAATTATTTCTACAGATGGTTAACATTAATGTTCTTTGGATTTAAAATCTGCATCTTGCTCATGGGCCAATTAAACACTTGCCTCCACATTTCTTTCTGTAGAAGAAATAGTGGAGCATGTTGAAGTACTGATTCTAATTGAGATGCTATGGGTGGAGACATTAGCAAAGCTCCTTTTGTTTTACTAATGAGTGTCCCCACTTGGCTTCATTTTTGTTCTTTACAAAACATCAATAATTTAAATTTATGAACACAATCTTTTTCTAATATTTTTATTAAAAACAAAAGTATTCAAAGTTAAATTAGAAAAAAGAAAATAAAGAAAAAAGAAAATGTGTAAACAAGAAATTATAATTAGAAACAAGAAAAATATATAAAGCAATTCCCAATCTGCTTTACAGCAGTCATAAGCAAACAAATCTTCGCACCTCCGTCTTTAAAATTGTATCATGTTTCCTTTCTTGCTGTGTGCATCCCTTTTTAATTTGCAAATCCAAAAATCATCAATTCATTTTATCTTTTTTCAGCAAAGAGTTAACAAGAGATGTCCAGTTTTTAATTAAAGTAGTCATCTTAAATGTAAACACAAACTTTATGCCATGATCTTGACCCACCTGAAGATTTAGACCACTGGTCATTCAGCATGCCCCTTGAAATTATACTTCTCTGAGCATCTTTTTGCAGGGCTCAAAAAAACCTGGCTTTGCTATTGGTAGGGGTGCATGTCATGACTTATTTGAGTGTTGGTGAGTAGTTTGGGCTGCTATTTTATGCCCTTTTTTTAATCCTGGTTATTTTTTATTGTTTTTATTCTGTTTTAATTGTGAAACACCCAGAATCATGAGTAGAAGGGTGGGTGGGTGGATCGATCAATATTGAGCTACAATTCATTGTTCTTTTCTATATTTTTGAGCCATGGTCGTGATGGAAAGAGAACATCTGGTTTTGGATAAAATCTTGAACTTATCTGTATTGTTTCTTTTTCAGTAGAATTGCAACTTTAATCCGTTTTTATACTATAGAACCAAATTGTTAGTTTTATGGATAGAGGATAATAAGACTTGTTAAGAATCAGGCAATGGCTTTAAGGTTTAATGGAGCAGGTCTTAGTGAATCTTGTTCTTATGTATTCCCTTAGATTAAGAAGAATGGATTAAATTATTAATGTAACTGTAATTAAGAACAATGGAAATGTATGGGACTATGTTAGGTAGACTTGTGTTAGCCTGAGATTCAACTAGGTTCATCAATGTATTACTAAATCATGATGTAACATCATCAGAAGCACAACAAATGGATTAGTTTACATGTTAAGCCAAACCACACTATTACTTGTTTGATTATATGAAAATATACTATTGAATTCATACATTATGCCAAATCACAATATAATTCTGAGAATCCAGTGTAAAAGAATTGTAAAACAGTTTATCAGTTAACGTACACTGCATTAACATACTAGCTGAATTCATGCATCATGGTAAGCTAAAGCCAAGCAAACAATGAATGAGAATTCAGTTTTCAGCTGGTACAGATGTTACTAGATATTGAGACATTTTCTTCAGTTTTTGAGACCAAAATGTTTTATCTTCTTTTGTTAATATAAACAGAGAGGTGCAATTTGATCAGGCTGAGCAACTGTCTTTGAAGTTGGCATCTATCTCTTTATTCTTACTAAGAACATTTCTTGCTCCCAAATCTAATGTGAAAAAATACTGTGAAGAATCAGTGTCTCCAGATTTCCACAGACCTTCTAGAAATTGATGTCTGGAAGACAAATCCTACTGAAACAGATCCTACTATTGTAAGGCAAATCCACATCTATCCTTGGATTCACGTCTGTGTTGTGTCATTAATGTTATATAGAACTGGTGGAGAGACTCTGGATGTTGGGGTTTTTGTACATTTCTTCACTCTGGTGGTAGTCCTGGTATACTGGTCAGAATAAGTGTATCAGGAGTTTAATGCCCTTTTTGTGCCAAAAATATTATATTCTTAAAATCTGAAATTTTAACTTTTAACATGTTTCTTTTGCAGTTTATAATTTGCACTTCATTATCTGCTGCTCAATGCGATTTTTATTTTTTTACTCTACCTTAAAACAGTACTGCTTTATGGCATTTTTCTAAAATGTATTTTATAATTTTTAAAAAGTGGATATCATTTTTCTATGTGAAAGTTTCTATGTAGTATATTTCTTTTTCTCAAAAATATTAGTTCATTTATGTATATCACTCAGCAAGCAAATTCTGTGACTTTAAGTTCCCATTTATGTAAAGGAAATAGGAAAACTCAGAGGAACGTACTTAAGACCACATCTTCTCTTCTCCCTTTTGGTTTGTAGCTTATCTTTCACATATTTGTAAATCCTAAAACAGATTTTATATAAATACTAGCTTTTTGTACTCGTGCTCTGCTATGGTTTTTTTAAAATTCTGCATCCTTTCCCCTGTATATTTCTCCTCTGTCACCCTCTTTCACCCTCTCTCCCCCTCTTTATCTGTCTTTCTGCTTCTTTCTCTCTCTCTCCCTCTTTCACCCTGTCTCTCCTCCTCTATCTTTCTCCTCTTTGTCACTCTTTCACCCTCTCTCCTTCCCCGTCTCCTTCTTTCTCTCTATTCCTCTTTCACCCTCCCTCCCCTCTCCCTCTGTATCTCTCTCTGTATTCCCCTCTCTCCCTCTTTCATGTAATTTAACCCTCCCCTCCCCCTCTTTCTCTCTCTCCGTCTCCTCCTCTCTCTGTCTCCCTGTCTAAGCTTCTCCATCTCCCTCCCTCCCCATTGCCCCTCTCTCTTTCTCCTTTGCTTCTCTCATCTTCCTGGCCAAAAGATCAGCATAGCGTGGCCCACGCTAAACCAGCTAATTGATTGTGTTATCGGCGGTCCTTCACAGTGCTAAAGTTTTTTTCAGGCCGGATAAGCCTATCCCACCTGCCAGTTGATCAGATCAACTGGCTGGCAGGCAAGCCAGAGGGCAGACGCTGCCACTCGGCGGGCGAGGCTGGAGAGCACTGCGATTCACAGTGACCGTCTGATGGACTCCTCCACAGTGCTACATTTATTTTTAGCAGGTCGTTCTCCCTGCGACTGCAAGCACCGTGCGGCCATTAAAGTATTTTGGCCAGGCGTTTGGCAAGCCGACGTGCTGCTGGTAAACTCCGCCATTTGGAGTGCATGAAGAAAGTAAGCGCATGCGCAGTTGTTCCGTTGTCCATGTAAGCACAGTGGTTTCCCCCCCAAAATGTTACATAACTCTGTTAAAAATTAATATTCAGAAAAATCGTTTCTTTGTGAGCTCCTAGACAGCAAGACAAAGGTATGTAGGCAGTTTCATCTTTGTAGTTGTAATGGTGTTAGAGATATCATGATGAGTCAGACAGTCAATCAGTGAGTGAGTGAATGAGTTGTTTTTAACATTTATAAGTATAGATAGAGCTTATTTCTGACCCTTTATCCTGCTCTTGATAGAACACATTTTCTTTTATGGTAAAATTTAAAATAGGAATCAAATAATAAATTTGATTAAATTCACTGGCTTTATGAAAGTACAAACCAACATTTGGCCTATGGAAAGTAATAAAGAGTTGTCTTGTTCTTAGTAACAGCTTCTCTTCTTACTTTAAAGCAATAAGTAGATGAGAACACCCATTACAGAGAATGGATGATATTGTTAGCTGGGATTGGGAATTATTTGCATCAGAGATACAGGTTTAATTTGGGTAGAATGCAGAGGGTGCAGTCATAAAATGGCTAAGAAGGGGGCATGATTTCAACAAAGCATCCATAAGGACAACTATCTCTTTGATCCCATTGGAGATTTTGTGTGGCCCAAGGATATTAGCATAAATGAATACATTAGAATATATAGTTTCCTTACAGCATGCCAGCTTATTTATTTTTATCATTTAAGGATAGTCTAGCAAGCATTAAAGAAGATATATGAAGCCACCTAGTTGCATGGACACCATTTCTGGTCTAAATATGAACTGAGTAACCAAGCTATATTCAGCTGCTCTGTGCAATTGGGTGGATCCTAGTTTTGGTACCTTCAGTCATTTGATTCCTGATGAATTAGTAATTGTTAACACTATTGTCCAACAGATTAGATTCCCCAAAACTGCTTGAGGATGCACCAGAATGTGCACATAGCATTAGTCTGTAACTCTTTGAAGTAGCCGCATCATTTGGAAAAAGACACGGCTGCTTCAAGGATGAGCAAATAGAATGCTACCTGTGCAACCCCACAGGCCTTTTTCAGTGAAATAGAAAATGCAGCACACCCTCATGAGTTACCATCTCACCTTTTACTCATACACAAGGATACTGCTGATGACCAGTAGTTGCAAGGCAGCCCTTTGAATTCCAACAGTGTATCACAGGAGCACACCCAGTTTGACATCTGAATTGTGGAGCTTTTTCCCAGGTGTCCTATAACACATTATTCTTTGGAGTGAATTAATTGCTCTATATTAAATAAAATAACTGTATCTGTGACAAGGGGTATTAGCCTATGACTTGACATGAACACTTATCTGTTACCTTCTTTCACTTGCAGAATTCTTATATTTCCTTATGTTATTTGCCTCTTAAACTGAATAGCTTTAAGTGTACTCCAGTTGCAATCTGAACTTCAGGAAGACATTTCCTGCGTAAGACGTTCGGTTGTTATAGCCTCGCCTCCTCCTTGCCTAAGCAAGACTTTGCTCTCAATTAAAAGTTGTGCAACTTCTTCTTTGCTTGATACTTTGCCCTGGCTGTCGTTTGGCTTCTTTGTTGGTGAAATGCCGTAACAGACCATACATTTGTCATTCCTTCTTTTAGCAGAGGTTCCTTCTTGAAATTGAAATTTAGCACCTTTGAAAAAGTTTTAGGATTCCAGAGGCCATGTAGTCCAAGCTCCCTAGTCTTTTGATGCGTGTTGCTTGCTCTGTAGTCTTTTGAGCATGGCAAGACCAGCATAGAAGTTGTTTTGGTTTCAAGTGTGTGTACTGATTTTCTGGAAGCATAAAAAACGGGCTAGATTTATTATTTTCTATTACAAAATTATTTTACTTCCTCACCAGATATAAAACTCTCTTGTTATGGAACTGGCCTAGTTTATTCTCTGTGATCTTATTAATATCCCCATACAGCTAGTCCTTGCCTTATGACCACAACTGAACCCCAAATGTCCGTTGCTAAGCATGACAGTTGTTAAATTAGTTTTGTCTCATTTTATGACCTTTCTTGTCACAGTTTTGTTAAGTGAGTCACTGCCGTTGTTAAGTTAGTAACTTGGTCGCTAAGTGAATCAGGCTTGCCAATTGATTTTGCTTTTCAGAAGCTTGCAAAAGGGGTTCATATAACCCGGGAAAAGTGCAACCATCTTAAATATAAACTTGTTGCCAAGTGAATTTTGATCACATGACCTTGGGGATGCTGCAACACTAAGACACTTTTTCAGTATCCTTGTAACTTTGAACATTCACTAAACTTTAGGTAGGACTTAGAAGAAGCTCCAGTCACATTGTATGCCAGTGTATGGATCAATTACAGATAGTTATGAAGGATTACCAAACTGTGTGGCATCAGTATATCAGTATACTACTAAATCTCTCTATTTTGTACTCTTTAACTGGGCAAAATGCTGCATCATATAGCGACAGTTTTTGAACCAAGGTATCTCAGATGGGCTAACTTACAGAATCCAACCAAAATCCAGATGCCATGACTCCAGAATTAATTAAATTGGGAGGACATGCGCCTGCTGCATTCAGACTACTTCTTTGGTCATGTGATTCTCATTTTCAACATTTCATGACAGTTTCTCAGGCGCTCTAGCAATTCCTCAGGGATGGAGGGAGGAAGGAAAAGAAAAAGAAAAGAAGAGAAATTTCTAGTTCTCCCTTCCCATAAGGAAACTTACTGAGAAAGCCACATAAAGTTGGAAGTCCCTCCCACTCCCGCTGCTTTTTTCAGTCTGTCCGTCATTCATGTTTCTCTCTGAGGTAGGGAAATGTCTCTGAAATGATGACTTCATGGGGCAAGGGTTGTCTAGTATCAATTCATATTGGCCCTACCCTTCTGTTCACTTCCAAAGGAATAGCTGTACTGAATTCAGTTGGCTTTATTTCTGAATAGATAGGAGATTTCTCCTCAAGGCAGATCTATATGGCGGGTTAAATACTAGACAATGCAATTTTGCTAGGAAGAGCACATAGTAAACATTGTTAGTCCAGAATAAGAGCAACTCTGATTTATAACTTATTTAGACCATTTATCTCGTTTCAGGGCAGAATAGCTTTCTCTCTCTTCTCCAGCTAGCGTGCAAAGAATTTAACTCCTGGACTAAGCATGCCATCTGGGAATTGTTATCCTAAAATCACTCTCCTGTATTCTCTTGGAGTGCTAGATTTGTTTTTGTTCTTATTTGGAGCTGAATGACTTTAGCTTTTTGAAAGTTGAATAAAACCTGAGCCCAGTTCATTGCTGCTTTTCCACGTTTCTCCTTTTAAAACTCATTCCCTTAAGAAATCAGCACTTAATCAGGAGCAATTCTAACCTCAAGATTTCATTGCGGTCACTTTCCTGTTTTTTGTCCTGTTCTTGTTAGATAACAGCCCAGATTTTAAACATTGCTACCCTGCAGAGACGTTTGTTAGATTTTCCCATGAATGTTGCTTGTTTTTTGTATGAATTAATTTGAAATGCAAGCAGGCAACGTGAATCTGGGGACTCTGCTAGCAGCAAAATGTGTTCTTCATCTTCAAGGATTACCCGAAATGTTCGATCTCTTGCAGTGAAATATTTGAACGCAAGCCTATAAAGGTAGTCCTTGTCTTACAACCAGTTGCTTAGCAGCCATTCAGAGTTACAATGGAAGCCTCTCCTCTCTCTCACACACACAAAAGCTGTTTACAATCTAGTTTCAAGTTCCAATGTCCACTCCCATTGCAGTCACATGATCCCAGTTTGGGAACTCAGCAAATGGCCTACATTTATGGCTGTTTGTAGTATCCTGTGCTCCTATGGCCATAATTTACGATGGTTTTTGCCAGAAATGGATGTTTACTTCTGGTTTCTGGCAAAAACTGTCCCATAGCAAACAATGGGTTCATTTAACAACAACAGCATTCACTTAACAACCACTGCAAAAAAAAACAATAGTAAAATCAGGTGGGTTGTATGATGACCTGTTTTGTGACTGTCATGTCCTAGGACCGTAATTGCTGGGCTCCGTTATGGCCGTACGTCGAGGACTACTTCTATTGTCTTTTCCACCAGAAAATCCTGTTTGCATACAAGAAAACTTGTTTGATTATTTTAATCAAAAGCTTAGTTAATCTGGCCTTCTGTTTCCAGGTGTTTTCTTGGCAAGTCCTTGAGTCAGGAAATGAGGCAAAACCAGTTCCTTGGTTGTTGGATTGGTATTTGGTGTAACAATTGGCTCACACAACAAAGCATTTAAAAAAAATACATAGAAGTCAAGTTTCTCCTGCTCCCACAATTCAGTTCTACAAATGACAGTACGTTCCATTATGTGCTGTCCCAGCTGTCTATTTGAAGTAGCTTAGAGACAATCAAAACATTTGTATTAGTGAGAACGAACTCTCAGTTATAAGAAATTATGCTCCAGGCTGGTGTGTGTTTATTTATTATTATTATTATTGCAGAATAAGGTCTTTGATTAAAAAGACACCTAGCTGGGTCTTCAGCCATGGTGGAAAAGCAGATCTCCTTCTAAAAAACGAAAAAATGGGCAAAAATACCCCCAACTCTTAACCAAAACGTAACTATTTTTTTAACGAAATGTGATGCAGTGCAAGTGCCACTTTATGATTGTTCCTCTCGACTTTGACCTGCTTAATGACCATCATGACTTATTACCAAAATTGCAGGCTCAATTACAGTTATAAGTTGCTGACTGCCTGTAGTGACTAATTCCCTAAATGACCAACTCAGAAAAGGTTATAAAATTGACCATGGTCACATAGTGACTGTTGTGCCTTGGTCTTCGTTCAGGGCTTCCTTGCAGGATGAGGGCTCAGATGATGAGGGATTAGTGGATGAGGGGCCTCTGATCTGACTGTTCCACCCTTTGCTCGTCCACCTTCCCCCACAGCTGCTTTTCCGCCTCCCCCTCAGCTGCCTTGCCAGTTTCAGGAGGAGAACAGGTAAACGAGCAGGAGGAAGATGCTGATGTAAGGCCAGAGGCTATCACCTCTGGAGATGATTTAGTAGATGCCAGAATGCGCAGGAGATTATGCTGAGAACTTCGGAGAGAGACTGCAGGCCAATCTGCTGGGCGTTGCCGGGGGGGCTTGGCAGACAGCCCCCACCTTCTAGGGAGGCTTGAAAGAGTTGCTAATCAAGCAGTTGATTAGTTCCAGCAAATGTATGATTGTGGTTTCTGCTCAGCTCCTGGACTCTTGGCTTCTTTGGAACTCTGGTTTGGCTTTTCAGTGCCGTTTGACTTGGATGAACCCAGACCTGGCTTTTGGTGACTTGGACTTAGTAATTCTTGGACTTTTTGACTCTTGTGGAACTCTTTTGGACTCTGTTTAGACTTTGTTTGGATGCTGTTTGGATATCTTGTGACCCTGGAACGGCTTTGGAATTTGTAATCCAGTTTGACCTTTAGGGATGTCATATACTTCTGGCTCTTGACACCCCCCCCCACTGAACATTGACCACTGCTTAGAGGCCAGATAAAGGAAGAAATTAACCCTTTCCTGGTACATTGCTCCATCCGGCCTCTCTGCCAAGAACAGTGACTCACTTAATGGCCATCATAATATACTAGAAAAATTGCAGACTCGGTTACAGTTATAAGTAGAGGACTATCTGAAGTTACCAAGTCCCTCTCCAGATATGTGAATGTTGGTTTTCTGTGTGTGCTTCTACACAATACACACATACACTCCCAGCAAATCAAGAATACCAATAATCCCCTCCATCAGCACACTTGGTTATCTTAATACTTTTCCCCTGAAAGTTTTGGTGTACTTATTTCTGAAAGTTTGGAGTGGGGGAGGGGCAACCCCAAAATATGCAATACTCCGTTCTGTGCATCAGTGGTGCCGATTTGATTAGATAAGCAAGGTTCTTCAAAGCTTGAATATCAGATATGGAAGAAATGGTATTGCTTTTTTATTCGTGGGTGATCAGTGGCAGAAGCGGCAGAACTGTGACTCAGACTGGGAGGGGCCATTGCCAGTGAAGGCAATGATCTATCTTGAGTTGAAATTAAATTTATCAGCAGGAATTATTTCTTTTGGTCTGATGACAACTCTTGGCATTGAAGTGGGTGGCTCCAGAACAAAAAAATAAATTCAATTTAACATAGACGTAATCTAAACTAAAGACCACAGCTCCTCGCTCGCGGTTTGATATTTTGTTATTGTTAACTGGATTTGCTACCCGGCTTAATTTCTTATCATCTAGTTTTGATTGTGTGTTTGTCATTTTGATTTAATGCTGGGGGCCACCCAGGATTGATCTGGACATTCCTTCCCCTGCTCTCTTTCAATCATGTCCAATTCTTGGAGACTGCCTTGACTAGTCCCTGCAGTTTCCTTTGCAAGATCTCAGATGTGATTTTCCATTGCCTCCTTCCGAGGACTGAGATAAAGTGACTGGCCCAAGGTCACTCTTAGATTTAGTGCCTAAAGTGGAACTAGAACTCACAATCTCCCAGTTTCTGATCTGATACCTTAACTACTGCACCTATCTGGCTCTTTGATTTGGAATGAGGCAGCGTCTAAGTTGAATTTTATGAATGAAATGCAAAATGTCTATGGAGATTCTCAGTCATCCAGGTCAATGGTTGTCCGAAAGGTGCTTTTTCAAGAGGCCACTGCATTTCCTTGTTTTTCTTTGAAGACATTTCACTTCTCCTCCAAGAAGCTTCTTCAGCTCTGAATGAAATGCAAGTTAATATTCTACTCCACTGTATATATTTACTCGATTTTGTCACAGTGCAAATGTGTTTGGTGGCAACCTTTGAAAATCTGGTGTCATTGCAAGCTACTACAGATAATCCTCGAGGTATGACTGTCCATTTAACAAATGTTAGAAATAACAGTGGTAACTGCTTTGAAATTCATTGAATTTGGTACTCAGTGTATTTTGATGTGAAAGTTTTGTCCCAGTACTCATCCTCTGTTTGGTCCTCAGCACTCAAGCAAGAATTTGTCTGTGTTGGCTGCCTTGTGATTCACTACATTATTCCTTATGGGAAAAGTTCATTGGGTATTCATCATTTTTGGTACTCCTTGTGCCTCCCAGAACCCATTAAGGATGAGTACCAGGATACGATACAACCGGCCCCTCCGAAAAAAACACTTCTTAGGACCCCATTTCAAAATTAGGATGGCTGCAGAGGTCCTGCGGTTGTTTACCCTTACAACCCACCATAGGGTCACTGCAATTCCCTCCTGCCTCTCCCCCCCATATTACCCCATCGGAGGCCTACATCACTTAGATCTCTTCCCCACATGCCCATCATGCACCACGCTTACCTCCTGAAGCTCTCTGGATCTCATATAATGGACAGCGGGCCACGCTGTCCTCGGGCAATCCAAATGCAGCCGCCATTTTATCCCCACCTGTTTGTGGACGGGGAAAAAATGACGGACGCCAGACGTCTTGCTTCATTTTGCTGTCTTTGAGAGAGATGGCCCAGTCCTGCAGAAGCTTTCGAACGCCACAGAAAGCTTGCGCGGAGGTTGTGAAGGCAGCAACATGAATTGATTTGTCTCCGTGCCATGGTGACGCAACTGCGGCCGCCGTTTTGGAACCATTTTGGAATTGTGCCCTGCGGCCGTGCAAAGAAGAAAGTCCTCCCAGCGGTCTGGAAGGCCTCGGGGCTCTTCAAAGAGAAAGTGGCGAGAGGGATATTTGGCCTGGCGGGGTGGGAATCAGGCCTAAGGCCTGGGAAGACTCGGTGGGAGAGGGAAAAGGCCTGTTTGAGACCCAAGGCACGGGAAGTGGAGCATGGGTCCTCTCGAGGGTGGGGGAGGCCTCGGGAGAAGCAAGGGAGACGGACCTAGCCCTGCAATGGCCTCCCTCACCCAGGAGGCACCTCGTATTCCACTTAACAACCTACACGTTTATTTTGCCTTCCATTGGAAAGAGCAGGGATGGGTAGGGGTCATTAGGCGACATATTTCACCTAACGACTGCTACGACATGCGACCAAAATGGGTAGGCTCCATTACAGTCATATCTTGAGGATTACCTATATGTAGTTTATGGCCACATGCTTTAAGAGAGTCGTGTTTTTTCAGTGTGTGTGTGTCAAAAAGTAGGGACGGCTGCCATGATCATGTGATTGAATCCCCACCGATGCATTCAAAAATAGCCCTTGATCAGATGGTTGTGACTGTCATCTTATTATTTTTTATTTTTCTTCCTGCCCTGCTGGTCAGTATTCGATTTGTATTGTGGACATGTAAACAGGCGTAAAGTCATTTCCGCATTTTTTTCTCTTAGCCTTGGACCAAAACATTTCATCTCCAGCCCCTTAAAGTTTTCAGGAAAGCCAGATGAGAACTTTTTTTGGAGGGGGAAAAAGAGTCAAAAATGTTCTCTCTTAGTTCCAGGGAGCTCTGATTTAAGTGTGTTCATTTCGCTTCCATTTTTGGACTCTCTTAAATAAATGTGGAGGGTGCTTTGATTTGCAACAGTGTAAATATTGGGGTTATTTTTTGAGTTAGTCAAGTGGGTTGAATTAAAATATTTGGTTTAGGGAAAAGAGGGAAGAAATAAAGTGCATAATATGCAGTTGAAATGTCCAAGGAAACTAAAGCATAAGCTCTTCTTGGAATGCTTAGACTTTCAGTAGCACAAAATTTATTATTACTATATTTAGCATACTAGGACATTCTGTTGTATAATAACACGAGTAGCCAATGATATATATTTTATATTTTTCTATCATGGAGTCAGTGCCGATTCCTGGACTAGTCCCTCCATTTACCTTGTGCTTTAACCATTATACTGCACTAGCCCTTGTACCCTTCAAAATTAGATTAAATGCTCCCCATCCACCTGACGTTAGAATCATAGATTGCTTTTGCATGGTTAAGCTTCTTAATAAACAGATGAAATTTCTGAGTACTGTTCTGCTAGTAATTTTAGCATGGCTGAAGATCCATGGTAATAAAATAATACAAGTATTCCTGCTACGGATATTCAGATACCTGAAAATTGAGGAGAGGGGAGAACTGATATGGAAAAAAGGGTGTTGAAGATGTTCCAATTTGGAAAATTTGCCTTTTCATGTTACTACCAGAAATTTTGAGTCATTTTATAATGATAATCTGTCATGCTAGTAAAAATGGGTGGACACATTATTTCTGTATTTTACATCTTTCCACAATAGGTTGTTGCTGTTTTTGTTTTTACTTTGCTATCCCAGTTGAATTGTTTCCGTAACAATATGTGTGTAGCATCTTAGAACTGTAGGGTTAGAAGGGATCCCGAAGATCATGTAACCCAGTATTTCTCTACATCAGCAATTTTAAGATGTGTGGACTTCAATTCCTAGAATTCTTTAGCCATCACTTGATGACTGAGAAATTCTGGGAGTTGAAGTCCACACATCTTAAATTTGCTGAAATTGAGAAACACTGATCTAGTCTAGCTTTCTGTAGTGTGCAGGTCAACCAATCTTGAGAGGTGACCTTTTTTTTAACCATCCGGAATAGAAGAAACTCCAGCTTGTACAGGTGGATTGTTCCATTCTACCTAGCTTATTAAAATACACGTACATTTTCCTTATATTTAATTGAAACCTAGTTCCAATTATCTTGCATGACCCTCTTATTGATACTGAATATTGATATCGTGTATCCCCTGAGTTTTCTTTTCTCAAAACTGAACATTGCAAGTTCCTCTAGAGCAGTAGCCACCAACCTTTTGGATCTCAGGGACCACTAACTTCATAATTTAAAATCCTGTGGACCACTAGTATGACTTTTTAAAAAAGATACACATATTTGTAAAATAATGATCCGAGGACTTTTATTTTATTAATATAAAAGTCACCTATTTAATATAACAAAATTAAAAAAGCTTATTTAATCAGAAAAAAAATCTTTAAAGGTTGTTTAATTATAGCAAAATTATGAAAGTTAGTTTAATTATTACAAAATAATTGAAGCTTCATTAAGTATTACACATTTTAGTGTGATATTTGTTTCTGCTTGAGAGAGAAAGAGAGAGAGAGAAAGAGACCGAGAGAGAGAGAATGAGAATGAGAAACAGAGACACAGAGAGAGAGACAGAGACAGAGACAAAGAGAGAGAATGAGAGAGAGAGAGAATGAGAGACAGACAGACAGACACAGAGGAACCATACAACTATACAAAAAAAATCAAATAATCTCCAGATTTTCCCACGGACCACCAAAATTTTCTCACGGACCACTGGTGGGCCTTGGCCCACAGGTTGGCGACCACTGTTCTAGAGCATGTCCTCAAATCTATTGCTTTGTGACCCTCCCTTAAAGTTGTTCTCTTCTGAACTGACTTGTTTTCTTTTTGTGCTAGTATTCTGTAAATTTGAACCGGGAAAGCTATTTAAAAACGCTCAGAAGGGGGAGGAAACCATGAATACTAAATGACTTAATGGCAAACAAGCCATGTTGGATTATGAAAGCAATTACAGATAGCCCACAACTTACAATCACAATTAGGACCCAAAGTTCTGTCACTAAGTGAGGCAGCTGTTAAGTGAGTCATGTTCTGCAGTCTTTTTGACCTGGCTAAGTAAATCCCTGCAGTTGTTAAGTGAACCACTGCAATCGTTAAGTTAATTCAACTTCCCCCATTGACTTTGCTTTTAATGGTTTATTGAATAAACCACTGCGGCCGGATTCACGCATTTGCACTAGATTAACATCCAGCATAATGTGAAGAATAAACCTAGACACTGAATGGAACCTGATTATTTTTTTTCTCACTTCCACTCCAAATTTAGCTTTTTAAAAATGTTTTATTGTTTTGCATTAGCGTTACCTCAGTGTCTGCCTCTTAGGCAGTAATTGACCAAAGTGTTGGCTGAAAAGGAAATTACTAAGTGGGTACTCTTGGTTTAGGAAAACATCAAACATTTTCTGTGCCATTCTTTCTCCCACTTTAGTTTTATATCTGTAGAGTGCAGTTTTAAGGCCTTTAATCCTGTCCTGGAGCAGTGCTTTATATTTTAGTGCTTCCTTGTCAGCCTTTAAACTCCCTCCCCCCCATTAAGTGGCCTTTTTAAGGACCTTGATTTCATGGGAGCTCCTTGCTGATAAATGAAGAAAATTAATGAATGAGGTATGGAGGGAATTCAGAGAGCTGTTTAGTTCTTGTCAGTTGTTTTGTATGACTGAATAACTGTTTGCCGGTATCCAGTTTTCACCAACATTTAGCAATATAAGAAAAACATCTGAAATCACCGTCTATTTCTAACATCTTTCAGATGTCTCAGCTACAACTCCTTTCTTTCCAGATCATGATCAAGGTGAAAGATGATTTGATTTGATAGAATCTATCGGGCCTTCTACTTGGGCTGGGACTAAATATAGGTTGTCTAGGTATTCAGGGAATTGGAGTCTCAGTCAAAATTTCCTTTACAATTTCTCAAAATTTCTTCCCCACATAAAAAGGGAGGAGGGGCTGGGTTACCAGTTTCCTTTGGGGTACAATTTAAGATGCTGGTTTTTGACCACTAAAGCCCTATGAGGCCTGAGGCCAGGTTATCTGAGGGACCGCTTCTCCCTAATTGCATCTACCTGTCCCATCAGATCCATCAAGAGATGCATGTTGCAAATCCTAGGGAGTTTCATCTGATTGGATCCAGGAGAGGGGCCTTTTCTGTCATGGCGCCCATTGTTTGAAATGTCATCCCCATCCCTGGAGTGAGGCTTTGTGGGCTTTCAGAACACCCCCAAATGTGTTTTTTTTTCCCCCATCAGACCCTGGGCTCCCATGGCAGTAGGAATCCTGCATATGGGTTGTACTACATTTCACATCTTAATTTAATCCTCTCCCAAACCAGCTTTTATTCTTGTTAACCATTTCATTGTTTTAATTGGATTTAAAGAAGCAGAGTATCCTTGCTTCTTTATCCCCCCCTCACACACAGTCCCTTGACTAATTCAAGTCAAATGAAGCAAAACATGGTAATCTACCAATGATTGAAAAAAAGAGTTGAAAACCAGGACTTTTTTTTTTAGATTGAATGGAAACTACAGTAATTGAACAAATGAAAAGGATCTTTCTTGCATGACATTAGAGCAGCAATCTAGAAAAACTAAGTTGATGTTGTGGGAAGAGGTTTGCAATAATGTTGCTTACTAAACAACATATCCATTCAGCTTCTAGACCCCCTTGCCAATCTCAGAAGCTAAGCCAAGATCTGACCTGATTAGTATGTGGAGATCTCATAGAGTATCCTGGTTTTAGGCAGGATTAGGTAATTAAAGTCTTAGAAGGTGGTATTGGTAAACCAATTACACGTTGTTGTCCAAAAATCTCTACTGATGCATGTTCATGAAGTGATCAGAAATTGACTTGACTTCATCATTATATCCCAAATAGACGGAAGCTTTTGGCAGATCTGTAGTGTGGTTGTTATTGATAGTTTTTGATTCTTGAATCAAGTATTCCTTAATCCATAGCCTTGAGGCACTGTGATTCTCATCCTTCCAAATCTCATAGTTGGTTATGTTTCAACTAAATTCACTCAATATCTTATGTGAGGAACATTCATAAGATGTCATCTAAATCTCTTTTAACCGTTGATTATAATACATTGCTTGGAATACTTAAAATCTTAAATTGAATAAAAGAATGGCAGTTAATAGTTTCATAAAAGGGTTAAATATCGCATTTCAGGAAGCCTTAGAAGAATGCTTTCCTCTTTTTATGAATTGAGGTAAATCTTCTGAAATAATTTTCAGCCAAATTAGCCAACTACAGTATGCTAATAGTCTGCATGTTGTCTTGTCTGAATTCCAGTCTTGGTTTTTCAGAAGATGTGATTACGATTTGCTACAAACGAAGAAAAGAATGAGAAATGTTGAGTGTAGTTCAATCATAACAGCAATAAATTTAGAGAATTATTTTCTCAGGCCAATGCATCCCCAGAATTGTGGGAATTAAATAAATGGAGAACCCCACCTAAGCCGTCTTGATCCCTGGAATAGAAGCAGGATATAAATCTTATTTTAAGAAGCATAAACCTGAAGATCAGACATGAAATTCTAAACTATCATTCTCAAGTGTGTCTTAGGAATTCATAGGAATTTTTCAGGTATTAGTTTTCTAGGTTCTCTTGGTTTTTTTAAAATTTAAACCTGTTCTACCACAAATTTCTCTTTAAGTGCCTCTAGGCTTCTGTTATGTCTAAACAAACATGGTTACTAAAGTTTCCATGACCATAAAGAATAAAATAAAATAGCCACCCAAGAGCTTTGGACTGTAGTTGTATGTTCAGGTCTCTCCGGTGGAGATTGTGGTGTTCCATGACTGCTGTTGCTTCATTTTTAGTAGCTACTTAAGGAATAGTATAATCTGGGCAGGATCATTGATGTTGGCCACCTAGGATGTTCTTATTCATGCATGAATAAGTAAAGAATGCAGGACGAAGAATTTCTTCAGGACCTTAGAAAAAGGGTTGTCTTAGGTCTAATCTTTATAATGGCCTTAGAGTCAGAAAGCCTAACATACATCAGATATGCATATTGGGTATGTACAGAAACACTCCTAAACCCTATACATATAAAAAAAGCAAAAGAAAAAAAGAAAAAATATATAAAAAAATCTTTTAAAAATATTAAAACATATAAATAAAAATAAAGCGTAAAACACAACTGACAGTAAAAATGATAAAATTATAATAGGGGCAATCACTAAGATCAGGCGTGGGCAACTGGCTCAGGAATTTTGGGAGTTGAAGTTCACAGATCAGAAAGTTGACATCGTTGTCCATGGCTGACGAAGATGAATACTATTCTTCAATTGTAAATGAGACGAGTAGATCAAATGCAAGTATAGCCTGACGGGATAGATCAGAATTTGGGTCAAACAGAAGAAGTCCCAAATGTTTTGTTCTCCCTACCGGGGTCTTCAGAATGGGATGAATGAATGTCACCTTAGATTCTCTATAGAGAGAGAAGCCTGTGACTCAGGGGCTCCACAGTGGTGTCTCCTGAGTGACCATCTCTGATGGTGCGGAGGGATATTTTTAGATGGCCCCAACAAGCCTATGGTGTGTGGCACGCCCAGTTGAGCCAAGGTGGACCCTCAGTGAAATTTCAGAACTGGAATAGGGAAAAGATAGGACAATACCACAACCCATTTGACAAAAATCTGTGGACTGTAGTATTATTCATTTATTTATCAAATTTATATGCCTGTCCATCTCACTGAACATTACTCTTCTAAAGCAACATCATCATCTTTAAACACTTTGACAAAAGCAACATTTCATAAGATACTAAGCTTAATCTAGTTTGGAAATCCAGTGTCCTTGGTGCTCCCTCAGCTTGGTTGTTTTCCTGCTGGTGTTCCGTTACCCAAACTAGGTGCTGATGATGTTACCTTTATAAATTATCTTTTATTGGTAGTTTGGAAATAAGAACGGGGTTACTCATGGTTCAGTGATTTGCTGAAGAAACCCAAAATACGGATCTGGGACCTGATAAAGTCCATTTCCATGTTAGTTGGTTTCTCTTCAGACTGCATAAATCTTTCATGACCCTCATTATTTGGCTGGTGTGACCTCAGAAGGCCACTCAAAGTTCTTAGCCTAGAAAAAATGGCATTCTCTCGCCATAGGAAAAGGGTGTATTTCAGATCAGTTTTCCAGATCCGCAGATATGTGTTATTTTTGTCAAGGTGACAAAAATGCTGCCATACTGGCACAACCCCAGTTCCACCTATTTCATACATGCAGAAGATCTTGTTGATGAAGATTCTCAGGCATCCAAGTAGAGTTGTCTGGACGTTGAGTGTTCCGCTGTTCATCCAAGTAGATTGGAAAAGCTTGGATAAGCAACGAAATATTTCAAATCGAAAAGAAAAGAAGTCCTAGATCAGACCCCTGATCTATCTACTTCAGCAGTCTGTTCTCGTAGTGGTCTACCAACTACAGAAGGAAGCCCACTAGTCTCCCAACAGGTGGCTTCAGAGGCAGTGACACTTCTGTCAAATCTAATAGCCCCTGATCCCCCAGCCTTCCATAACTCTTTCTCCTTGCCTGTATCCTTCTGTTGAAATTCGTGATGAGTGGTTTCATTCTTGAAACTTAGCAATAGCACTTAGACTTATATACTGCTTCATAGTGTTTTACAGCAGTCTCTAAGCGGTTTACAGAGCCAGCATATTGCCCCCAACTATCTGGGTCTTCATTTACTGACCTTGGAAAGATGGAAGTTTGAGTCAACCTTGAACCTGTCAGCATCAAACTCCTGGCAATAGGGAGAGCTAGCCTGCAGTTCTGCATTCTAACAACTGCACCACCATGGCTCCTATTAATTCCTTGTTAATGTTTCTTCAAGCAATGTGTGTGAAAGCTATGGCTTTTCACCTGCTTCCCTGGGCAGTGGAAATTTTTTGGTCTTCATAGCTTCCGCATAGCAGGAACTTAATGCCCTTAAAGGCATCAGAAAGTTTGGCATGCTGTTCAGGAATCGAGTGGTTAAGTGTGCCATGTGTTGAAGAAATGCTGTAGTTTTGCAAGTTTCTGCAATGCTATGACATTCAGGTGGACCTGGACCTGCTGTCTATGGACTCAACAGATGCAATATTCAAATAACATAGTTGAAGAACTGAATAGCATCTGCTGGGTCATCAATATTGCAGATGTTCTAGCTAGCTTTATGCTGATTTCTCTTGACTTTTTAATTCTGTGATTTCCATAGGAGGTGTGTAAGGGAGTGTGTGCGAGAGTGTGTGAGGTACAGCTGAGTAGTACTTTGAACTGAAACTTGGAAAAGTGCTTAGGAGTGTTTACATAGTTCCTGTCTGCAGAATCTTAGAGCAACTGTACCTTTGTTTAGGGTCACTTAACAGCTGCAATGTTTGCTTATTGGAACTAGAATTAGAATTTTTTCTTCATAAGAGACATCTTGACTGCCTCAAAAGTGAGTTTGTGAAAAGAACGCAAGAGTGCTTTGATTTAGAGTGCCCTGATCAGAAAGGATTTGGGTGAGGTACTAATTTAAGCCAAAACTTAATTTCAGATTGTGATTGGAGGATTTTGAAGACAATATGGTAAAAATAAGCCCTTAAAAAAAAACTCTACATGTCAGGAATAAGGAGAAAAATAATGTGAAGGACGCTTAAGTTTGTAATTGGAATTGACAGAAATGCTGTTTTATTGGTTGATGGGATTATGAATTCGTCATCATTTGCCTGGTTTTGTTTTGTTTTTTGCCTCCATTTGTTAGCTGAGTGATTTTCATGAAACCTTTTGCCTTTTGGAGCTTAACAGAAACTATTGTGCCAGTAAGCATCTCTCAAAACTCCTCAGGGAAAGTGTTTCAGTGAAAGTCATTTGGAGGGGGAAACCCTTAATACTTTTACTTCTGTTTACACAGTAACGGAGGGGATTAAAGAAAAAAGATTAAGGGTGCTTTAGTGTGCATGAAAAGCTCTTATTGTTTGAACTGAACAAATGAAACGATTGCATGAAATTGAGTTTTCCCACAAGTATAAGTGTAATTTTTGAGAATCGTTTAACAGCTGGATTATGCTTGATTCTCAGAGGAAAGGTTCTGCACTTTTAAGGTAATTTATAGCACGTAATGCTGTAATTAGACACGTTTTGACTAGAGAGGAGCTTGATGTTATCCATGTATGTGTATCTGTGTGCATCAGAAAAGTCCAGATAGTGGACATGACCGCATAAGCAAAGCCTCATCCTTTTTGTATGTGTGTGATGCTTGCAAAACCAAAATCAGGACAGTTGTGATGGTAAGTGTGTCTTTACTGACTTCCCTATGAAGACCCCTCTTTTTAGGCCACCCAAAAACAATTTACATATGGATGAAATAAAGTCACCCATAAGAATTGTTTAATTTGGAGAATTAAAGAATACTAGTTTGGTGTACTGGTTAAAGTGTCAGGCTACTCACCAGGAGTCTGTGAATTCCAGTCCCACCTTGGACATAAAAACTGGCTGGGTGACCTTGGGCCGGTCACTTTCTCTCAGCCCTCAAAAGCAGGCAATGGAAAACCACTTCAGAAAGCCTTGCCAAGAAAACTGCAGGGACTTGTCCAGGTGCTTTCCGAGATTTGGGCAAGAGAAGGGGAAGGAAAAGGCATACAACGTTTGGCAATGGGAGGTGAAATTCCAAATCCTTTAAAAAAAAAAACACCCCTCAGCATAACTGGTTGAGGAATTCTGGGAGTTGAAGTCCACACATCTTAAAGTTGCCAAGGTTGAGAAGCACTGCCCTAGAGTCTCATATTCCAATTAGTCAATCCAGAAAATAATCCAGTCAGCGCTATACATTAAATGCATCAACTCTCCAGATATTAAATGAGTTTTGCCCATTTTGTATTGATTTCTAGACATACCTCTAGAACAGTGATGGCGAACCTTTTAGAGACCGAGTGCCCAAACTGCAACCCAAAAGTCATGTATTTATCGCAAAGTGTCAACATGGCAACACGCACTCCACCGTGATCATCAGTGGGGGGGGGGGGGGGGGGGGGGGGGGGGGGGGGGGGGGGGGGGGGGGGGGG